>BQNB010034184.1:5100-25627 GCA_026074375.1 Tanacetum coccineum
AAAATATCCGTTAACTTTTACGTTTGACTTTTATAAAATATATTTATTTTCTAAGTCTGACCCGACCAAAACGACCCACAAGATCACATTTTCATGACTTTTTAGTTTTAGCCGAGACTTGAATCTCGACAGAAAATGACCAAAATGCCCTTACGAGAATCTGCTGAAACTTAATATATTTTTATAAAATATGCAGAAGTTTGACTTTCGATTTTGACCAGTTATATCTCATTTTCACGACTTTGACCAAAAAGAAATTTTATGTAAAACGTCATTCCGAACAACTTTCGTGTTTCGCCGGAAGGCCGAAACGGACTCGAAAGTGCCCAAAACGGCCGTTGAAAAATCTGACAGCTTATTAATAAGTTCAAATAGCTGAACCAAACAATATATATTTTTCAAAACTTCATTCGGCCATAACTTCTTCGTTATTTGGAGTTATGGGACGTTCAAATAACCGAAACGTTCATTAAAATAAGCTCTTTCATATTTTATAAACCAAAATCTGATTTTACAAATTTTCGAACCTCGAAATACGTGCTGAAGTTTCTGTTCGAAATTAATACTTTCAAAACGCGCCAAAAACTATTTTTCGACCACAAATTCACCCACGACATATCTAATATATCCTGTACACGATATTCATATCGTTCAATCATCACAAATTACAACCTAACTAATCGTCGCAAGTTCATCGGATTTCATCACATATATTTATAATCGATCGAAACGCGAAACAAACGAAACAATAGTAACATGAATACTTACAACGCTATATTAAGCAAACTCGGACTCGATTCGTTCCCTTTTCTTGCCTTTGCCGAACTCGAACCGAACGAAAATACTAAAACCATAAACTTTTTAACAAAACCCACTTGTTACAAGGCTTATTTATCACCAATTACGAGTGTTTTTCAACTCATTTCGACCAAACTCGAACCAAATTAAAACTAGAAAAATACCCATTGCATGTGGAATATTTTTAGGGGAAAACGTAGGAAACGACGAGGGGATTCGGAAAATATAAGTTGATCGTCTTGCATGTAAAATTTTCCGGCAACCATGGCGGTGAAGTGGTGGTGCCGGCAGTGTACAAGGAGGAGGAGGGAGAGAACATATTTTCATGTGTGTGTTTTTATGACAAAAATGGAAGTATAATGGTATTTATACTTGCACTTCTTTGAGGCTTAAGCGAAAATGGTCCCTCCTTCTTTTTACTTTCATACTTTTGACACACCACACTTCTTATTAAATAGAAACCGACTACTTAAGCTCGGGATTTCACTTCCGAGACTATTTTTATTTCCGTCACACTTTACTTGGTTCAAAATATTTAGAAAAATGTGTACATTTTAAAACGCTATCCGGCTCAAGACAAGGAACAAAAGACGACATTTGTAAAAATAATAAATCTACGATCTTAAAAATAATAACGAGACGCGTCGTAAATTTTTACGATGCTCAAAACGATTAACGAACGCGCGATCAAACGTCGACTCGCGAAACGTCAAAAATAAAAATTATCAAATCTTTTCCAAATTTTTCATAATAAAATACAAAAATATTTATTAACGACAAATAAAATTTTAAATGTCGACGCTTATTCACGGAAACTCGAAAAATAATTATTACGACATCGGATACGCGATCGTCGTACGCGTCGTAAAACTCGGGTTGTTATAACAAGCGGTTGCAATTGCTTCAGCCCAAAAGAAGAGTGGAAGTTTAAAAGCCAAAAGCATTGTTCGAGAAGCCTCAACCAGAGTACGGTTTCGTCTTTCGACAACTCCTTTTTGTTCAGGTGTTCGAGCAGTTGTCGTTTGGTGATTAATTCCTTCTTCTTGAAAGTAAGTCTAGAGTTTCTTATTCAAGAACTCAATGCTTCTGTCAGTACAAACTTTTCTAACTTAAGATTGAAGTCCCCTTTGAATCATCCTTAAAAAGTTGATGAGAACCTCCGGTGTTTCATCCTTTGATCTCAGAATATGAGTCCATGTGTATCTGGAGTAGTGATCGACAATCACAAGTATGTATTTCTTCCCGTTAATGCTTTAAACCCACATGGGACCACATAAGTCCATGTGAAGCAGATGTAACCGTCCTTTAGAACTTGGAACAGTTTTTGTCTTGAAGTTGCCACGCTTCGCTTTTCCCATTTCACAAGAGGAACAAAGATGATCTTTTACATATTTCAACTTTGGGAGACCATTCACAATGTCATTCTTTGAAAGTAGGTTGATGGTGTCGAAGTTAAAATGAGAAATATGACGATGCCACAACCATGCTTGTGTCGGTGAAGCTTGGCCATAAAGCAAATTGGAGTTAGAGAAGAATATTCTTGAAGAGCAATTATATAGAGATCAGATCCACGAGTACCCGTAAGTAGTTCATTTATTGGAATTAGTTATCTAATATCCTATTGTTACATTAATAATACACGAGTAAACGCAGCGGAAAATCAACTCATATAGCATATATAATTGACATAAATACAAATAAGGAAACATGTACCTTTTAGCAAAATTAAGCTATCGAACAACGAAGCTAATTGATTAGGTGTGTGTGATCGTTGAGAAGCACAAACCCAAATCAAGTTGCTAAAGCAAGCAACCTCCGCGTGTATCCACACTACACGTCAACCGATGTTACCCGAATGCTAGTTCTAAGACTAACGATTAATCCAGAATCGAGATCTTGATTATTAACACAAAAAAACAAATCCGTACAATGGTTTGTTTGTATTCGGCAACCAAGAGAAGAGGAAGAGAATAATGGGATGCTTGAATGAGAACCTAGGGCCTTATATTTACAGTGTTAGGATTAGGGCATCCTATACATAGTAACTTAAGGCCTATGCTAACAAAAGCCCACCCCTTCTTTCTCTTTGGTAAAAATGGCCACCCAAAGCCCAAAGCCCCTATTGTTAACTTTTTGACTGTGTTTAATTATTATGTACATTTCATATTAATTAAAGGGCTCAAAGTTAATTATTCGTCTAACGAACTAATTAATGATCGTTTAAGTATTATCGTTAGATTATTAATATATTATAAATATACACTTATATTATTTTATATACTAACAGAGTAGTATCTATGTGTATACGTGTGTGACCCTCATAGACTCACGTATTTCTAGCCGTATAAACCCAAATTCTATAAATACAACCCTTTTATTCTCATAAGTCGTGAGGAAACTTGTGAGAACTTTTAGTGCAGTCACTTTGGATGATTTTTTTGGATTTTTAACCCTTTTGTACTCACATACTCACATGTTTAATTGAAGTGACATCTTTCCATCCATTTAAATATTCAATATGTCTATGTGTTGTTTGATTTTATGTTGTTTTTCGCTTTCTATTAACATGCTAGGCCAAATTAATTAGTGTTTGCTTATGATTGCATGAAACATTGTTGTTATCTTTAATATTATTGCTTCTTGTTAGTGGTGTGCGCGTTAGGCTCTATAAAACTAGCTATAAGATATTACATTAGTATAGACGTGTAAGGAAACGTGATTAGGTTAGATGAAACCTACAATTAGTTCTTCATAACTAGTTGAATTTGGGTAGATTCCTTCTTAAGTATTTATTACGCGTTATTTACTATTAGGAGGGAGCGTGTTTGATAGGTAATGCTCGACTAGGTTGTCACGTAGTACGCGAGCTTAAACAACTCGCTGCTGAATTAGGGGAATGCTTACACATTACACTAATGAGGGTGACATGCAATAAGTTAAAGAGAACAACTAGGGAGTAGTGCATGATTAAGTGAGCACGTTTGTTTACCTATACGAGTTTCCCACCAATTTATATTTCTTGCATTTAGAAGTATTTATTAGTTTAATTAAAACCCATCTTCAAAACCCGAGATTTTAACTTGCTTTCTAAAAAATATAACAAAAATACTCTTCCCTCAACCCTTAGATCTTAGTGACATACAATTCGAACCTACCTCACTATTCCCCTAGAGAACGATCAATGTCACACCCCGAGAATTTCCGGTCAATATTTTAAACTTTTTCGACAATTATTTTTGACTTTTATATGTTACGTTTGAATCTGGCGGTTTACCGGGAAGTAAACCCGCGTAAATCTAAAAAATGTCATCGGACGCGTTCCGGCATCGGATATTCATTAGTTTAGATATTATATGAGTTATTTTATATTTTCTAAGTGTTTCGTAGTTTACGATCACTCCCGATATTTATTTTTACGCTTTAACGTTTAATTTGCGTTTTTTGCGTTTTTGACCTAACGGAACCTCGAAATCTTTTCGTGTAAACTTTAGTTATCGTCCATCTCATATTCTAAAGTCAAAAATTTCGTTCACCCTTCCCTCTTGATATATATTGGACGCCTAAACTCAAACCAAATGCAAGCATAAGCCTTGAAATTAAATCAAAGGCATCTTTTCTTGAACTTCCCATGCATGTGTATGAAAGTGACACATGAGGAAGTCCATTTCATGCACACTCATCCATCCAAGCCAAGACAAATGCATGCTTACACACTTTGACTTGTACATTTGACTTGAAATTCAAAATTTAGGACCTAATTCATGAACCTTGATCAAATTTTTTGAACCAAATGGTCCTTGTGGCTATGTTCGGCCGAACCACACACACACCTTTGGTATGTGTTGGTCACTTGTTACTTAAAACCATGTAACCCTAAACCCTCCTTGGCCTATAAATACCTTACATTCTCACAACTTAGGGTTTCTAATTCATTTCACAAGCCACCAACAATTTTCTTCTCTTTTTCCTTCCTCTTGGCCACGGCATACATACACACACATACACAATCCATACTTTTGATTTCTACCAAGATTCACACATTCCATACTTCATTTTATCAAGATCCAAGGTTATTCCAAGAAGGTTTTCCTTTGATTTCAAGTATTTTCAAGATCTACAAATTAGGGTTTGATTTTTATTAGTGGGTTTTTTAGATCTATTATTTTGGGGTATAGATCTTGTGATTTCACTACTTGTTCTTCATTCTTGTAAGTATCTTGTATCTTTCTTTGTGGTTTTACCTATATTCTTTCTTATATGTTCAAGATCCATACATCCATATGTTGTGTTTCAATTTTTGAAAGATTTTAAAGACAAAATTTCATAAATAATGATAGTACTTTATTTTACTAGTTAAATATTGTGTTCTTGGTGAGATGAGAGTTGATGAGTATTGCAACAATAGAAATGAAGGGATTAGGTTAGATTTAGGTGTGGTTTTGTTGTGGATTAGTTGTGAATGGAGATTAGGCACTATTGTGAAGTTTGGGAGGATTTTGGTTGCGTTTTTGACAAAAAGTGTTTGCTGTCCCAAATTTGTTTTGAGGTTTTGGTCGACCTAAAAATGTTTTCATTAGGCGTAAAAGTAGTTTTTGAATAGCTCGTTTCGAATAGATAGTTTTTAATATATCACACTTTAAAAAACGATTTAAAACGACCAAGTTATGGCCAAATGAAACTTGAAACATTTTTCGACAAAACCGGATGAATAGTGTGCTGATGTGAATAGTAAAATGAGTTTTCGGACACTTTTGGATATTTTTGGACTTTCTAAAAACTAGCAAAACATATAGTAACACATACCTATTGATTAGTATCATTTCAAAACGTCATTAACATATTTTGGGAAAAGCGATAAAGTTACTAAAAATAGTAAGTTTGGTAAAATTTAGCGGATCGGACTTGGAAGTTAAGCGATTATGGTTAGTGCATTTTGAAAATATGGAAACTTAATGAATATAGGGGACGGTATTAACGTCCCGAAACTAAAAACTTTCCTAAAATAGAAACTTACTAAAAATGGAAACTTTTGGATAAACGCCGAAACTTAACGAAAAACTATATGATTTCATTTCATCACGTCTTGTTAATCAAACTAAAGTAAACACACATAGATGTATTTTGGTGATGAACATATTGTGCACATTCTTGGCATTACTTTACCAAGTTTTTGAGACCGTGTTATTATTCTAAGGTCGCGGCTAGATATTCTATATCACCTTTACTTTGCGTGATTATCATTTGCTCTTTTGCTAAGTGAGTTCAAAGCCCAAGTTTCTACTACTTTTATCTTTACTATTTTGGGTGAGAAACATTGCTTGTTTTCAAACTATGGATACAGTTACTTTACGTTTCCTTTTCCTGATTACTTGTTGCCTAAGTAGCGAATAAACCACTAATGCCCGAATTATCATAAACCGTCAATTACTTAACCGACCGTATTGGTTAAGTGAGCGCGAATGTTGTAAATAAAATCATTGGAGTAATTATCCCTATCCGGGTAAGTAGCGCTTACTAGATTCGGAGGTCCCGAATAAACGGATATATACCATGTCAGAATTTCAATAGGTGATCTTGGTCAGATTCCTCTAGGGCGTGGAATACTATTTGGCATATAAAATGCTTCCTTTTAAACGTGAGCTCGTCTGTCATTTAGCTTATGCCACAGTAAATTACATTCTTTATTATGTGAAGTTGTATCTGTTATAATTGTCACGTGCAGTACTTGTGGTATCACTTTTAATATTAGGAATTCAAATACCTATGATTCACTCACTTATTTGACCCGTTTTAAGCATGTTTTTCGTCAGTGCTTAGCTGCGGATGTCTTTGGCTTCTATTTGGTGCCGCTATGCATTGGTTTTGAGACAACTTTGGTTAAAAGTTTGTTTCTAGAACCCGACGGAAAATACTATCTATACTATTATTGATTATCTTCCTTTTTATTACGTATTCATATTATATATATATCTTACGTGTATAAAAAGGGTCGGATCATTAATGCAACGATGTTGGATTTTCAAACGTACCCTTAGAGGTCGTTCTTTGTATCTTGTGTGATGTGTATTATGACGTCACGCCCCCGGACACGTGTTTCCGACTAGGCCCCGTTTGGGGGTGTGACAGATTGGTATCCAGAGCCAAGGTTATAGAGAACCAGGTAGTATATCTAGGTCTGGTCTATAACCAGTATGTGATCCTACGTGCCTTACCTGCTTACATATATATCTTATAATAATAGCGTTTAATATATATAAGTACTGATTATATATATCATATTGCCATAATTACCTTATTCATCGTTTTGCCATTTCATATTTCGCATCGTACTTATTTCTTGGCTTTGCTTGCACGTGCATGGTTTCATATAAAGAGGATTTATATAAACTTGTGCTTGTGCAGGTCATGGCTGCTCCTATTATTTCTATTTCGTCTGATACATCTGAGGAGAGTGTGGGTTCTCATGCCCCACGAGTGATTCTCTTTGGTGTTATTCCTGCTATTATCCCTGTTATCCCTGAGGTTCCTGTTGTTCTAGCTGACCCTATAGTTACACCGGAGGTGGGGACAGTTTCAGTCGTCTCACCTGCCGGGGTACTTGATTTAGTAGATTATTCATCTTCTTCTGATTCTGATCCATCGGAGGATTCTTTACCTCCCGCACCAGATTTGCCATTGGTTTCACCCTTTTTGTGTTCTGATGACTCTGATGACTTCGTAGGCGGAGCGTGTTTCGAGCCTGTTGAGCAGAAGACCCTAACGTCCATCTCATGATACTCTTCGCAGCCATTAACTTGGTTTCCCCTAGCATCCTGATTGTTGCCCTAGCCCTGGTATTCGTTGATGTCCAACACTCTTATTGCGAACCCGTAAGGCTATCCCCCTTTCGTCCGACCTTAAACCACATACCCTATCCTAACAGGCCGCGTAAGTTGTTGTCTGCGAGGAAGAGAGTTAGACCTATACCTGCTCGTAGACTTGCATGGAGACGTGTATCTCATCATTTATTAGATCATCATTCTTCACCAGACTCATCTTCTTCTAGTGATGTTAGGGAGGATGGTGAGGAGTTTATGGTAGAGGCTAGTGCAGCAGACATGAGAGAGATTGTTGTAGATCCATTGGCTATTGCTGATAGTTCTGAGTCTTCTAGAGGAGGTATACCAGATCTGGAGGATTACTATTATGATATATTCGATTCACTACAAATCAAGTTCGAATTGATGAGGATTAACTAAGATTGAGACCACGATAGAGACAAATTGGAGACTAGTCAATGGTATGCAAAGTAGAGAGGCGAAGCTAGTTAGGTAGAGTATTGGGAGTTTAAGACTGAGTACCTAAAGGTTCGTGCCATGTTTTGAGTATAGTAGAGAGAGATCGATTGACAGTATTTTCGTTAAATCCCATCACATGTGCACTTTACACCGGAGGAGGTTTCGACATTTTCGAAGGGAATTGAGATGATACACCGAGAGACTTAGGAGGTTTTTTTATATGGAGGGGGGGGGGGGGGGTAGGGTCATATGTGAAGACATTTAGGTTTTTCGCCCTTAACTAGTATTACCTATGATCATGTATGACATTAGACTGAGGTTAGGTCTATATGTTGGTAGTAGAAAATAATCATAAATCCATGTACCTTATTTTGGGATGGTTTGTGAAATGAATTAAATGCTTTTATTCGTGAAATGAAAAGCTTGTATTGATTCTCTCTGCGTATATTCCTTTATTGTTTATTTACTCTTTTCTGTCAAAAACGGTTTTTCTATTTTAATAATTTTTACTTGTAAACCTAAATTTTCCATCTATTGTAGTTATATGCGACGATCTCATCAAGTGTTATGTCTTGTAATATAGAACAATGACTATCACTCGCTCCGGTATGACCCCTGAAGCAATCTAAGAACTCATTAACCGACGTGTGGAAGAAGCATTGGCTGCTCATGAGGTGACCCGTGCCGCCAATGCTCTTGAGGCTAAGAATCAAAGCCAGAACGGCAGTGACGGCGGTAATGGAAATGGCGGTAATGGAGATGATGAGAATGGAAATGGTGGAAATGGAAATGGTAGAAATGAGAATCCAGATGGGAATGGTAGAGGCGATAGGCATGTTGCTAGAGAATGTACCTACCAGAATTTCATGAAGTGTCAACCACTCAACTTTAAGGGAACGGATGGAGTTGTCGGATTGATAAGTTGGTTTGAGAAGATGGAAACAGTGTTCCATATCAGCAACTACCCAGAGAAGTCCCAAGTTAAGTATGCTACTTGTACACTGTTAAACCGTGCACTAACTTGGTAGAACTCACATAAGAGGACTTTTGGGACTGAGGATGCATTTGCCATGTCATGGAGAGAGCTCATGAAGCTAATGACAAAAGTGTACTGCCCAAGAAATGAGATTTAGAAAATGGAAACTAAACTGTGGAACTTAACCATGAAGAACAATGATTTGGCTGCTTATACTCAGAGATTTCAAGAGTTGACTATGATGTGCACCAAGATGGTCCTAGAAGAGGAGGATCGGGTTGATAAATTCATTAGAGGACTCCCCGATAACATCCAATGGAATGTAATTGCTGCTGAACCTACAAAACTGCAAGATGCTGTTAGGATTGCTAACAACTTAATGGACCAAAAGTTTAAAGGTTATGCTGTGAAAAATGCTGAGAACAAAAGGAGATTGGAAGTTAAACAGAGAGACAACCGTGGACAGCAACCACCATTCAAAAGGCCAAATGTAGCAAGACCCTATACGGTTGGCAACAATGAGAAGAAACCATATAATGGACTGTTGCCTCTCTGTAACAAGTGTAAGCTTCACCATGAATGACCATGCACAGTGAGATGTGGGAAGTGTAACAAGGTTGGGTATTTAACCCGGGATTGTAAGGTCACAATCTCCACTACTTCAACTCAGAGGGGTCAAGTAGTGAATCAGAGGGTTGTAACCTGTTACGAGTGTGGAGGGCAAGGACACTACCGAAGTGATTGCCCAATGTTGAAGGATCAAAACTGTGGGAATAAGGCTAGAAACAAGAATGGAGTTGGTGAAGCAAGAGGGAAAGCATATGTGCTAGGTGGAGGATACGCTAACCCCGATTCCAATGTCGTTAAGGGTACGTTTCTTCTTAACAATCATTATGATTTCATATGATTCGATTTGGGTGCCGATAGAAGTTTCGTATCGACTACATTTAGTACCTTACTTGATATAACCCCCGATACTTTATACGTTAGCTATGCTGTCGAATTAGCCGATGGAAGAATTTCTGAAACCAATACCGTGCTTAGAGGTTATACGTTAGGATTATTAGGTCACCCATTCAATATTGACCTAATGCCGGTAGAACTTGGAAGTTTCGACGTCATTATCGGCATGGATTGGTTAGCGAACCATCATGCGATGATCGTTGCGAATGAAAAGTAGGCGGATTCCCTATGGAGAAGAAGTTATGAAAGATACAAGGTATGGATGCATTAGAATAAAACGTTGAAGTTGAGTCATTAATATCTTGGCACTAAAACTCGATCAGTATGTTTATAGGAGTTGCCTAATTTTTCTGGCACAAGTGACGAAGAAGGAAATCGAGAACGAGTCGGAGGAGAAGAGACTTGAGGACGTGCCGACTGTACGGAACTTTCCGGAGGTCTTTCCAGAGGACTTACCTGGATTACCGCCTACGCGACAAGTTGAATTCCAAATCGACTTGGTCCCTGGTGCTGCAAGCAACCCGTGCATGAGCCCTTATAGATTAGCACCTACTGTACTGCAAAGAATTTCCTACTCAATTACAAGAACTTTCTGACAAGGGATTTATAAGACCGAGTTCCTCACCCTGGGGAGCCCCGGTCTTGTTTGTCAAAAAGAAAGACGGATCTTTTCGGATGTGTATCGATTACCGTGAGCTGAACAAGCTGACTGTGAAGAATCGATATCCACTTCCGAGAATCGACGACCTGTTTGATCAGTTGCAAGGATCAAGAGTCTACTCTAAGATCGACCTGAGATCTGGTTATCACCAACTCAGAGTTCGAGAGGAAGACATTCCAAAGACATGTTTAAGACACGCACAGTCACTATAAGTTTCAAGTGATGCCGTTTGGACTGACCAACGCACTGGCGGTATTCACGGATCTGATGAATCTGGTGTGCAACCGAACTAGATTTATTCCAAGACGTTTTATTGATGACATCTTGATCTACTTCCAAAGCAAAGAAAGCAACAGCAGAACACCTTAATAATCCTCCTTGGAATTGACATAGAAGGAATAAATTGGTACGCCAAGGTTTTTCGAAGTGGGAATTTTGGCTGTCAAAGGAGCAGTTTCTTGGTCACTGATGATTGATAGTGAGGGCATTCACGTGGACCCAGCTAAGATTGAGTCAATCAAGGATTGGGCATCGCCCCAAGACTCCGACAGAGATTCGTCAATTTCTAAGTCTTGCTGGCTATTACCGACGATTTATCGAAGGTTTCTCAAAAAATGCCAAGCCTATGACGAAACTGACTGAAAAGAATGTGAAGTTTGATTGGAGTGAAACGGCAGAAGCTGCATTTCAACGGTTGAAGCAAAAATTATGTAGTGCACCAATTTTGGCTTTACCTGAAGGTAATGAAAACTTTGTGGTTTACTGTGATGCTTCTCGTAAAGGATTGGGCGCAGTTTTGATGCAAAGGGAGAAGGTCATAGCCTACGCGTCACGCCAACTTAAGATTCAACGAAGAATTACACTACATATGACTTAGAACTGGGAGCTGTAGTGTTTGCTCTCAAAATGTAGAGACATTATTTGTACGGCACGAAGTGCGTTGTGTTCACTGATCACAAGAGTTTGCAGCATATTCTAGATCAGAAAGAGTTGAACATTAAAAACGATAAATTTAGAGTATGTTGATGATTACGACTGTGAGATTCGTATCATCCGGAAATAGCGAACTGGTTGGCAGATGCCTTAAAAATCCAAAGGAGCGGCTTAAGCCACTACGAGTTCGAGCTTTAGTTTTGACGATTAGTCTGAACCTACCTCCCTTGTCACTCTTAGAAGCTAGGTTAAGGTGAAAAGGAGGAGCAATTAAGGGAAACAGAACGATCTGTGTGTTATGGATTAAAAAGTGTAGCAGCCACATGCTGAGGAACGTAGTGCGTCTAAGGATAAGTTGGATACCTTGTCGGTAATTTATGGGAACTGATTTATCCAGAGTCGCATAAGTCAAATTAATTCTTTACGTACTGATCGGACAAGATGTTCCAAGATTTAAAGAAGCTGTATTGGTGGCCGAATATGAAGGCTGAGATTGCCACCTGTGTTAGTAAATGTTTGACCTGTGCCAAAGTCCGAAGGGCCGTAATTGCCAAAAATCCATACCGGTTTTGTTTAGTGTAAACCCTTGATCCCAGTATGTGAAGTGGGAGAACTTACTATGGAATTATTTAACTAAAGTACCGAAAGATATCAACTGGTCAAGATACAATTTGTGGTAAATGTTGGACCGGATGAACTCACGAAATATGTTCATTTCTTACCAATGAAAGAAACCGACTCAATGGAGAAGTTGACGAGACAATACTTGAAGGAAGTAGTCTCGAGGCATGGAGTGCCAGTTTTGATTATTTCTAATCGAGACAGTAAGTTTACCTCTTATTTATGGAAATCACTGAACAAAGCCCTAGGTACTCAATTGGATATGAGTATGGCCTACCATCCACAGACTGATAGTTAGAGTGAGAAAACCATCCAGACTTTAGAGGACATGCTACGTGTTTGTGCGATGGCTTTTGGGAAAGGTTGGGATAGACACCTACCTTTGGTGGAGTTTTCTTACAACAACATTTATCACACTAGTATTAAGGCGGCACCGTGTTGAAGCTCTCTACGCCAAAAATGTAATCGCCCTATGTGTTAGGCCTAAGGTTGGAGACAGTCTCAACTCACTGGTCTTGAAATTAAGTCAAGACACAACTAGAAGATCATTCAAACAAAAAGAAATTCACGCTGCCCAGATAGGCAGAAGAGCTATGCCGATAGGTACCGACCATTTATCGAAGGTTTCTCAAAAATTGCCAAGCCTATGACGAAGCTGACTGAAAAGAATATGAAGTTTGATTGGAGTGAAACGGTAGAAGCTGCATTTCAACAGTTGAAGCAGAAATTGTGTAGTGCACCGATTTTGGCTTTACCTGAAGGTAGTGAAAACTTCGTGGTTTACTGTGATGCTTCTCGTAAAGGATTGGGCGCAGTTTTGATGCAAAGGGAGAAGGTCAAAGCCTACGCGTTTAGTTTGTGATCGCGCAAGTGAATAATTCAAAGATTTAATTTGTTTTCATAATTCTACACATAAAGACATGTAAAGCATGCAAGGAAAGTAAACGACTAAGCAATTAAGCAATTAAACTAAAAAAACGTTAACGGGTATTAAAGAAAACGCGACAAATAAGCAAATATGCCAAAATTAAACCCTATGAACGTAAATTTTATTCCTAAACCTTCTAAATATTAAAAGAAAATTTTCAGAAAAAGAATTTATATTTTATTTTATTTTTATTTTATTTATTATGAATTAAAAACGATTTTAATCTAGAAAATTAGTTAAAAAATAGTAAACTACTCCTAAAAATTCTAGAAAAATTATGGGAAGTACCTAAGACCGATTGGAATGTATTGAAAATGTTAACTTGAAAAATAGCTTAAAGAATAAGCAGCAAATAAGCAATTAAGCACGTATAAGCTAAAACCTAAAATGACCTTAAGTAAAATTTAAAATGGAATGCTATTGGAAAAGTCCCAAGGGCGCAGTTGGTTAGTGTGTGTTGTGTTGAGGTGTATGTGTGCTAAGGGAGAGGTCACAGGTTCGAAACCCATGGCCTTTCCTTTTTACAAAACAATTTTTTTTATTTTTCTTTTCACAAACTTATTCAAAGGCTGAAAACAAACAACTTTTATGAAAACACGTTTTATAAAAACTACAAATAAACACAGAAATAAGCTTTTGAAAATGACAGGTGAGTCTTAAAAGAAATGAGCTTTTATACTTAAACTAAGATAGTTTAAAAACTTGAATAAGCTCAAACCTAAGCCAATTAAGCTACAAACACCTAAAACCTAGCTTAATAAGCAAGTCTAAACAAAATTTAAGCAAATCCAATAAGCTATTAGCTAAGAAAAATAATTAAGCTCTTTTGTCAAAACTGTTAACCAATAGACTAACTAGGCACTTTTGAGCTTATTTTTAAGCAATCAAACAGATCCTTATGCCTTAGTGGCTTATACCACTAGAAAACATGTACTATAAGCTATCTAAATCAGCTCTCAAAAAGTATTTTGAAATTCATTTGAGCAAAGAAATGGATGAATGAAAAAGTTGTTTGTTCAATTTACTCTATTTTTGGATTTTGCAAATTTTTATGAAAAGGCAAAGACTAAAAAGCAGGCATAAAAATAAATGACTAAATAAGCTTTTAAATCCAAAATAAGCCCTAACTAATCTAGATTGGCCTATGAACTAAGTGTGCAATCAATTTCAAAGGCTAACTCTAACTCTAACTAGCTTATTTTTTTGGATTAAAAGTTGCCTTAAGGCTGTTTTTATTTGCTGATGCACTTGACACTTTTTATAATCAAATCTCAAAACAAACAATGCAAGCTTAAGGACCTAGTTTTTACACATTTTAAACACCAAATCAAAGGCAAATTGATTAACAAAACCAGCTAGAACAAAATTTAAGCTCAAGATGCTTATGAATCTGAGGTGTTGACCTCAGATACAAGTAATCACCTCAAAAACCTATTAAAACTTGATTTTACCTAATAAAAACCTTAAATCCAAACCTTATAAACCTAAATATGAAATTTAAATTCAATTTTAAGAACCAAATGGCCTTTGACAGCACTAACTTGAGTTAGTGCTGTCTTGAACCAAACACCCCTTTAAATTGCTTAAATCCATATTCAGCTTATAAAACTAAGAGTTAAGGCTCAAAATAGCAATACCATATACTAGACAGCTTATCAAAGACATATTAAGCATATTTCAACAATCAAATAAGCAAAAACAATAAGCTATTGACTAATGTTAAATTTTTTTGATTTTTAACCATATTTTAACAAATACTTGTAAACTAAGATTTAAACTAACAATTAAACTAAATAAGCATTAAACAACTATATTAAGCTACTCTAAACAATAATAAGCAGACTAAGCAGATATTAAAGCATAAGATAAACAGATTCACTAGAACATTTAATGACAGCAGATTAATAGAAAAAGGAAATGAGATTGAGTACCTTCACCTCAGCTAAACAAAGGTAATTGCTCAAATTAGAGCTTATATGAGCAGTTTGAGTACCTTCACCTCAATTGTTGTGTTTCTTTAGTGTATACGTGTCATTCCTTGTTGTCAGAAGGTGTCAGCTCAGCCAATCATTGGCTTGGATGACGTCTTTGCTTGCTGAATTGGAGCTTAGCACTAGAATCTTTGAGCCACGTAGGTCGAGTGATTATCATGGTCTGGTTTTCTTTTGATTTTGGCGCGTTATTAGAGAAGAAGCATAGTGTTTTTGACTTAGGAATTGGACTAGTAATTGGGCCTTTCACTGTTTTATTTATCATATGGATTGGGCTTTTAATACTTAACGACCGTTAGTCTATTTAGTATTAAGGACAAACAAAGGACTACTGAAGGACTAACGGTGTAATTGGATTTGGGACTTTTGGTGAAATTGGTTTAACATTCAAAGACCTTTTGGTAATTTTAAGGGTTTGTCTTTACATGAGTTGACCAAGGTTGACCATGGTTGACTTAAGTTGACTCAAGCTTGATAAACACCGGGCTCTTTTGTACTCATTCCATCTCGTGTTTGTTTTTGTCCGGTTTTTGGCTCTTTTCATGTGATTCTTGTAATATCCGTACCTACACATCATAAAAGACAAAATATACAATATATAAGCATAATATATTCATTTTTCATCTTTTAAGGGTTATTTTGATATAAAAACGGATAAGTGTTTTCACACTTATCAAAATTCCCCAAACTAAGTGATTTCGTGTCCTCAAGCAATATTACTGAATTGTAGCTTGAGCACTAGAATCTTTGAGCCACGTAATGGTCGAATTGATTATCACGCTCTGGTTTTACTTATTGATTGATAGGCGCTTTATTGAGAAGACGCACAATGTTTTTTTGACTTTAGGAATTGGACAGTAATTTGGCCTTCACTGTTTTATTTAACATATGGATTGGTCTTTATTAATACCTTAACGAACGTTAGTCCAATAAGTATTAAGGACTAAACAAAGGACTACCGAAGGACAACGGTGTTATAGGATTTTGGGACTTTTGTGAAAATGGTTTAACATTAAAATACCTTTTGGGTAATTTAAAGGGTTTTGACTTTACATGAGTTGACCAGGAAGACCCAAGGGTTGACTTAAGTTGACTCAGCATGCTAAACACCCGGCACTTTTGTAAACTCATCCGTCTCGTTTTCGTTTTTGTTGTCTGGTTTTTTGGCTCTTTTCATGTGATTCTGTAATATCCTACCTACAATCAAAAAAGACAAAATATAACAATAAACAAGCATAATATATTTCATTTTTCCATCTATTTAAAGGGTTTATTTTGATATAAAAACGGATAAGTGTTTTCACACTTATCAAAATTCCCCAAACTAAGTGATTTCGTGTCCTCAAGCAATATTATATGCTCTAAAATCAAATACTCCAAAACCTCCCCAAACTAATCATTTGAAAAGTAGCTAAGTCTTTTGTGTGGAGAGTTAAGAAATCACAACTTACAACTTATTTATGTGTGACATAATGCATTGCTTTCATTATTCAATTTTTTTCCATTTTTATGATTTTTATAATTTCCAACTTACAACTTATTTATGTGTGACATAGTGCATTGTTTTCATTACTCAGTGATAACTTTTAGGATCACGGAACAAAAAGCACAAAAAGTGTCTAAATGGATAAATTTATCGTCCACGGCTTTTACTTCTTCAAGCCAAGCTTAAAAATAAGATCATTGTAAAATACAAATTATGATGCTAACACTACTCATAAAAGCTAATTGTGTATTACTTTTCCTCCCTTATTCCTAATTTTGTATCTCAAGATTTTATTTAAGTAATATACCTGACAGGACTCTTTAAACTTTTTAATTTCGATACTTATTAAAATTTCCAAAAATAAAGCGGAAACGGTTTAAAACCCAATAAATAGTTCCTAGGCCCTTTACAAAAGATCAAATTTCATCAAATTAAGTCCACATCGAGGCAACCAAAAATTTTGGCCTTTTTTAATTTACTAAGCACGGCACATTCATGTCATATACCCTTATGCTCATTAGTCTTTAAGACATAAATGACTAATCTTATTTCAACAATATTACCCTAAAGGCTCTTTAAGGTACAAACAAGACAAAAATTAAGCAACATTATCCATTCCATATACCCTAAGGCTCTTTAAGGAACGAATAAGGCTATAATTTCACTTATTAGATTTTACTTACCCCATATACCCTAAGGCTTTTTAAGGGATACGCAAAATATTTATTCATGTGATACATATAGTATGCCAAATTAAGTATTCCTGATGTATACTTATCTTAATCACAAAGGAACTAAAGAAAATCGCTATGAACTAATTATTAACCAAAAAACCGCACAACTCTATTTATTAAACAATTATATATAAAGGTGAAACAAGCTAACGGGAGAAAAGGCCACAATTAACACTTATTAGCCTTAAAGAAATCTAATTATTCCACGTTTAGCATCAAAACTTATATTATACTCTATCATCTCTTGTTCTTCACAATCTAAAATTACTAATAAAGAAATTAGTGAATACTTAGCCAAATAGATCGATCTTTGCATATTAACAATCAATTATGGGAACTTGCAAAATCTTGACTTTTTCAAGTTAGACTTGCTTTTTATAGCTCCTTGTATAAAAAATTAGCAAATTTCAATCTATTTAAACTGAAGGAGAAAGCTAAGATATAAAATCGTTCGGGTCAAAATTTATTTATGTTCTCACCAACGAAAAGCCTACATTCGTGTCAAAACACTTACTTCTTTTATCAAATTTTTTTTTTAAATTTTAACATATATAAAATTTTAAAATTTTTGCGGGAAAACGGGGTACATGAGAACAACGGGCAAAAGGTAGGTAAGATCATATCGAAGATATACCACCCCATACTAAAACTAAACATTGTCCTCAATGTTTCCTAGTCTAAGGCTCAAAACCCCATACTAGAACTCAAAGAGTCGAATGCATAATCCGAGCATGGAGAAAGTATCACAAAAATCTTAAGCCGTTTATTAAGTATGCTAAAAGATAGATGTTAGTCGATAAAAATCTAGGATATCGGATTTCCCCAAACTAATGGCAAGCAAAGGCTAGGAAGCTCGAGTGGACCAGGACAAAACACCGAACACGAGAGTCTTCAAAATTTTTGGGTCAATCCTACAAACAATCACAAGCACAAACAACAAGAATTGAAAGAGTACAAGCCTCCTCACATCACATTAGAAATAAGAAAGAAAAAAGATAAGCATGGGGTGCCTCCCACGAAGCGCTTTGTTTTTGGTAACCGAGTCACATAGCTTGACTCGATCCCCGCATTTAGTTGTCCATGGGGATGGTTTGGAGATCCGGGACAACCTTCGATGGTATGTCACCTCCAAAGTAATGCTTCACACGATGACCATTCACCTTAAAGTTTGGACCATCGGGTTGAGATAACTTGACGGTTCCATATAGAAAAACTTGGGTGATGGTGAAAGGTCCCAACCAATGGGTTTTAAGCTTTCCCGAGAATATCTTTAGACAAGAATTGAAGAGTAAAACTCGATCACCAACATTAAAAATGTGGTCTTTGATCTTAGAGTCGTGAAGCTTCGTCGTCCTCTCTTTATATATCAAAGAATTCTCGTATGCTTGATAACGATGCTCGTTAAGTTCATTAAATTGAAGCTTTCGATGATCACCCACGGTTTTAAGATCAAAATTAGCATGTTTCAAGGCCCAATATGCCTTATGCTCTAACTCAATAGGTAAATGACAAGACTTTCCGTACACGAGCTTATAAGGAGTATAACAAATTGGTGTCTTGAAAGCGGCACGAAATGCCCATAAAGTGTCTTCTAACTTATCAGACCATGAGGCACGGTTTTCACCAACCGTCCTTTTAAGAATACGTTTCAAGCCACGATTTAAAACCTCCACTTGTCCACTCGTTTGTGGATGATAAGCGGTAGCAAGACGATGAGTGACCCCATACTTAGACATTACTTTAGCAAATTTATCATTACAAAAATGGGTCCCACGATCGCTTATAATAGCTCTAAGAGTTCCAAATCAGGCGAAAAGAGATTTTAAGAATTTTACTACAACTCGAGCATCATTAGTGGGGAGCGCCTTCGCTTCTACCCACTATGATAAGTAGTCAACGGCTACAAGAATGTATTTATTCCCTCGCGAAGACCGGAATAGACCCATAAAATTGATACCCAATACATCAAAGATTTCATAAACTTGAATAACGTTTTGAGGCATTTCATTTCTTTATGAAATTTTGCCTTGACATTGACACGTATCATAAGATTTGATCATAGTATGGGCATCTCGATATATGGTTGGCCAAAAGAAACCGGCATTAAATACTTTCTTAGCGGTGAGATTGGCACCATGATGGCCCCCGGTGGGTCCCTCGTGACAAGCTATGAGGATATCACTAGCTTCTTGGCCATTCATACACCGTCGAATGATTTGATCCGCACAAATCCGAAATAAGTAGGGATCGTCCCAAAAGTAATGTTTAACTTCCTTAAAGAATTTCTTCTTTTGTTGGGACGACATCCCTTTCACGATAAAATTCCCCGCATGGAAATTCGCAATGTCGGCAAACCATGGGGTACTTCCACTAGATATAACTCCAAGAGTTTCTAAAGGAAAATTTTCATTTATGTCTTTATTTTCTAACACATCCTTATGAGGATTCTCAAGTCTAGATAAACGATCGGCCGCGAGATTATCCATTCCTTTTTTATCACGGATGATGATATCAAATTCTTGTAGGAGGAGAACCTACCGGAGCAATCTTGGCTTAGCATCTTGTTTACTAAGAAGGTATTTAAAAGCCGAGTGATCCGTATACACTATACTTTTGGATAAGACAAGATATGGCCAAAACTTTTCAAAAGCATAAACTACGGCAAGCATTTCTTTTTCCGTCGTAGTGTAATGAATTTGAGCTTCGGTCATTGTCTTACTAGCATAATGTATCGGCTGAAAATGCTTCGTCTTACGTTGTCCTAAAACAGCACCAATCGCAAAATCACTAGCATCACACACAAGTTCGAAAGGTAGGTTCCAATCGGGGACAACTAAGATCGGAGCTTCGGTAAGCTTCTTTTTAAGAGTCTCAAAAGCATCAATACAATCTTGAGAAAACACAAATGGTGCATATTTCTCAAGGAGGTGAGTCATAGGTCTAGCAATCTTAGAAAAGTCTTGAATAAATCGTCGGTAAAAACTGGCATGACCTAAGAAACTTCTAACACCTTTTACGGTAGTCGAATGAGGTAGCTTAGCGATAACATTGACTTTAGCTCGATCGACCTCAATCCCGAACTTTGATATTTTATGACCTAACACAATTTCTTCTTTACACATAAAATGGCACTTCTCCCAATTTAGAACTAAATTCGTG
>BQNB010034184.1:25723-51789 GCA_026074375.1 Tanacetum coccineum
AGTTGGATAGTCGCTATGCAAGAAGAATTAAATCAATTCATTGCTAACGACGTTTGGGAGTTAGTTCCACAACCTAGGAATATGACAATTATAGGAACTAAGTTGGTGTTTAGAAATAAGTTAGACGAGAACAGTATTGTTTCTCAAAATAAGGCTAGGTTAGTTGCTCAAGGCTATAATCAACAAGAGGGCATCGATTATGATGAAACTTATGCCCCAGTTGCTAGACTTGAGTCAATTAGGATACTATTAGCTTATGCTTGTGCTTTAGACTTTAAGCTATTCCAAATGGATGTAAAAAGTGCATTCCTGAACGGTTTTATCAATGAGGAGGTATACGTGGCACAACCTCCAGGATTCATTGACTTTGAGAAACCGGATCATGTTTATAAACAAAAGAAAGATTTATACGGTCTTAAACAAGCACCCAAAGCTTGGTATAATAGATTAAAAGCTTTTCTTATTAAACATGAATATAAAATGAGAATGGTAGATAACACTCTTTTTACTAAGAAGAAAAGTTCTAACCTCATCATTGTTCAAATATATGTCGACGACATTATATTCGGTTTGAATTGTCAAGACATGTGTGATGAATTTGCCAAAATCATGCATGACGAGTTCGAGATGAGCATGATGGGCGAACTTAACTTCTTCCTTAGACTACAAATAAAACAAATGAAAGATGGAATTTTCTTTAATCAATCTAAATATATTAAAGAAATGCTTAAGAAATTTGGCTTAGAAGAATCTAAACCAATGAAACCCCCATGTCCTCCGATACCAAACTCACAAAAGATGATGAGTGTGAGTCGGTAGATAGTACCAAGTATCGAGGCATGATAGGTAGTTTATTATACCTAACGGCAAGTAGGCCCGATATTATGTTTAGTGTCTGCCTTTGTGCCCGCTTCCAAGAGGCTCCCAAAACCTCTCACCTTGAAGCGGTTAAGTGTATCTTCCAATACATTAAAGGCACTACGCACTTAGGATTATGGTATCCTAAGGGGACCGGCATAGAAACAGTAGTATATGTCGACTCTGATCATGCGGGAGATTATGTGGACCGAAAGAGAACTAGTGGTATTTGTACGTTCATGGGATGTTGTTTAACATCTTGGTTCTCGAAGAAACAATCCGCTCTTGCTATATCCACTATCAAAGCCGAATACGTAAGCGCCAGAAAGGCATGTCAACAAGCACTATGGATGAAACAAGCTCTTATCGACTACGACGTTCGACTCGACGACGTCCCGATCATGTGCGACAATAAAGGCGCGATTGACCTTAGCAAAAACCCGGTGCAACATTCTCGAACCAAACACATCAAAATTCGTCACCACTTTCTTCGTGATAATGTCCAAAAAGGACATATCTCAATCGAAAAAGTGCCGTCCGTTAACAACATTGCCAACATTCTTATGAAACCCCTTAAACATGAATCGTTTAACTATCTATGTCTTGGTTTAGGAATGATGGAACACCGTCCAAAAATCAACATTAGTCCCCCGCTACTCCTTCTTCTGTCTCAATTCTAGTCCGTGTTCCATTCCGTGTCATGACAACTTAAATACTTCATCCGAAGTACTTTAAGCATTTTTAATTCGCGAAATGAAAATTAAAATGTCACTCCTCTTTGTAAATTTTTGTCAAAAACTAAGTCCAAAACCCCTCGCTAAGGGCGGCCCTCATACCCTAGGCGGCCCCCCAATATATTTGGGACCGCCAGGTAATATGGGACCTCCATCAGCAGACACTAAAATTAAACACTTAATTAAAAAAATTCAAAACACAAAAACAAACACCCCCTTTCATATCTGCAGCGACGAACACGAACAAAACACCCCAAAAACTCAAAATCAACCACTAAAAGTATAATTGAAGATCAAATCAACACCTATAATCACTCACAACATCTTAAAGATCATCTTGTAAGTCATTTCATCTATTTTCTTTCAATTTGAGTCTAGGGTTCATGATGAACACAAAAATTGAAATTGGGGATTTTTTATTTTTCTTTCAAATTTGTACAATTAAGACTACTAGGATACACTGTATAACTAATATGCTTCCCGTAGACATAGGATTTGCATACATTTGTGAGTTTGTTGAAAAATTGATTTCGAACCAAAACCCTAATTTTATTTTCAAATCACTCACGTTAGAAACATAATAAAATTGTGGTTATGCATTGTTAATACAACTTAAAAACGTTTTCAAACACATGCATAATGATCTCATGAACAAAGGTCAAGATACATAATTCATATGTATTTTTGACATGTTTGGATGAGCAAAATCAAACTAATGAGCGTTTGGATTAACTCTTAAGTTTTTATTTCTAGGTCAAGTTAATCGTTACTCCACATTTGTTACTTTTAGGCACACGCTAGAAGCAATCATCATACAATATCACATATAAATGACAACAAAATGTAACTTCAATAATTTCTTTCTAGGTAATCATGCCTCGCAAATCATCGGAAGACTATAAAAATACAAGACACTACATCCTAATGATTTCACATGAATTTCGTACACCCATAAAAGAAAGACTAAGAAACCTTGAAAGTCGCTACATTCATGAGGGTCAGGTGGTTTTTGATAATTTTGCGGATCTAAACTATTTTTGGTCTTTGTTTCATTTTGTTAAGTTCGAGTGTCTCCTTGAAATAAATGAACAAATTTGTCCTCGTTTCATACTTGAGTTTTATAGTCAATATCAAATCAATAATTCCGACGAAGGTCAAATGTTTGTCTTCGTGTCAACTTTGTCATTCAAAAACAATCATTTCTCTCTCACTCTTAAGAAATTTGGCAAATTCTAAAAATGCACCACTCAAAGGTCAAGCCTCTCACACAGACACGTGGTCACAATCGCTTTACTTACAATAAGAGTTCCGAGTAAAGGTTCGTTCACACGACCAATCACCATCCCACGTGCTCATCAAGTCATTTATTCAAATCCTCGACAAGGTCAAGAAACTCGTAACAAAAAATAAGAAAACCATTGTCGTAGGTGATAACAAAATCCTAACCCGAGAGATTCATACTCATATGAAACCTTGGGTTGACATTATTCGTAAAAACGCCATTTGTCTAGGAGGACATAGAGATTATGTCTCCGCTTGTCTTTGCCACATGCTTTATTGCATTGAGACCTCTACTCCTTACAATCTAGAATTTTTCATTCTCAAAAGAATGGAAAAGACTCGAAGCAAACCAAAGAACTTTTACCTTATGGAATGCTTTTGACTAGATTGTTCAAGCATATTATGTCACATCTCTCCCTGAGCTAACATTCAATCATTATCTCCGCACATGATCGAGCCATGCATCCGCTCGAGCGCGTCCAAATCGTTATGAGCGAAAGACGCAAGCGATTTAAGGCAAAAAAGAACTCGAGCTCAAATACTAGCTCCACCACCCACCACTCAAAATCACCCCTCTTCATCTCTTCCACTAGACGCCATAGTTGATAAAAATGAATGAAGACTCATACATCACCAACTCATTCTCTCAACCTTCCCACAAATGTCCTCCTCTACACATCTATGATTGCCCTAGATGTCACTCAAACTTCCTCTTGAAAGTCTTTACTTGAATAACCAATCCTCTCCAAAACAATTAATCTTTAAATTCAAGCAAAGAGATGCTCACCGGGAATGGGCTAAAAAGTCAATTGGAACCAAGCTCTCAAGAACAGATGGTTGAAAACGTAAAAGAACGTGTTGCCAAACTACTATGACACTATATTAATTATGATTTAATTATATTATTATTATTATTATTAGTATTATTATTATTATTATCATCTCTCATGTTTAATACATTATATTTCTCTATTATTAGGACTAGGAGTA
Organism: Tanacetum coccineum; assembly: GCA_026074375.1. Classification (NCBI taxonomy): domain Eukaryota; kingdom Viridiplantae; phylum Streptophyta; class Magnoliopsida; order Asterales; family Asteraceae; genus Tanacetum; species Tanacetum coccineum. Next base: position 29,587 of record BQNB010034184.1, read on the forward strand.
GCAAATCTTATTTGCATTTGACTTGAATGATCTTCTACATTCTATTAACTTTCTATGACTAGCAAATTTTATGATTATGACATGAGAAGAAATGCCACAACTTGCTAAATGATTTCTATGTTAGAATAGAACTACATATTATTGCTTGAACTAGTTGATTCTTGAATATTGGTAAAAGCCAAAATCACTGGACTTAAGAAAAAGAGAAAACTGGAAATCTTCCTGCCTTCAAGAAAATGGCCCCCTTTACCCACGCCGGAACGGCCCCCCACCAAAAAAAAATAAAATATTAAGTAGACTCGCCTGGTGATATGGGACCGCCAACAGGAGGGAAAGAAAAATTTCGTGTTTACCTCTTTTTTGTATCTTGACCCTCCTACCTACATCCTCAAGCTGTCATTTCCTAGACTGGCTAAACCATATTTGACATTCTCTTCTTCCTAAACCATGCTTTGCCACTTTATCCATCTTTCAGATTATTATAAACACCCAAACTTTCATACTTCACCAACATCTACATCACTTACCATCCTCTTCTTCTTTAACAATGACATGCTCAAACCACCATTCCAACTTCTCTTGAGAAAAGCGCAAGATGTCGGTTAGACAAGTATGAAACACAAAACATCACCCTTTTTTCAAAATCATCACCCCTCCCCAAAAGTGACTCACCTCCTCTACCATCCTCAAAGAGTCCCTACTTACAATCCCCTCCCCACCATCTTACAATCCCTCAAAGATCAAATGACTACCAAGTCCACAACATTCCCCATTCTGATTCACGCAATAATCCATCGCAATGCCTACATTCATGCACCACCTTTCACCACCACCACCACCACAAATTCATCCTCCTTCTCATGCTCAAGTTGAATTTCACTCAAGTATTTTATGTCATTGTTTGCATAGTATTCCAGAAACCAATTCCCCATTCTTTGAGAAATGAAAATCAGCTTCATTCACTATCTCCTAACCCATCCCATCCCTCCAACATGTATCCCTCCAAATCATAAAGTTTACCAACCCGTATCATTTTTCCCTCTTTAATTAATCATTCCTACATGATTAATCTTCCTAAATAATTCTCTCTCATCTTTTTGATTATATGAATCTCTCCTTTAAAAGAAAACAACTAGTGTAGATCTATGCCTTAGTCTGTCTTTAGGATTATCTACTTTTCTAATATAAATGATTCATACAAATGTTGTATGAATGTGTCTTAGCTCTTATTAAGATCTAGTTTTTTTAAATTTATGTTGAATGTATTAGTTGGATGTGCTAGTGTTTGAGTTTCTTTTTGGTTGAATGAAACTCTTCTTTTGTTAATTTAAAATACAATGTTTAACGTTGCAAAGATATTTGTCTTGCACTTGTACTTCTAACCTTTATTATAGCACACAATTTTTGTAAGGGATCGATCCATGGTGCCCCCGAACAAGGTGAGCACACATCAAGGGGGGTCTGAAAACAACGATTTCTTTCTTCCTCAACAACTAACTCGTCGAACATTCTTTTTGAATTCGACAAAAGGTGGAGAAATGGAACATAACCCATTAATAATATGACTCCTTTAATTTTTATTTAAAATGAGAGTTTTATATTTTTGTATCATCATCAAAAAAGAGAGATAGTTAATACAAATAATGTCTAAAATGTTATTTATAAATTTTGATCTATCAGTGTTTTGATAATAACAAAATATAAAAACATTTACGATAAAAATAAACGTTTACAAATTATTAAAAGTAAAATTTCCATTTTTTAAATTACTGTGATCACTTAAGGAATGCAACAAAACCAAATAATTAAAGCAAATTTAGTGATCAAGAAAATATTTTTCTCTTAATCCTCACTTTAGTTCTACAGAAAGTATTTTTCTCAAAAATACATCTACAAAATATTTTCCTAATTACTAAGAAAAGATTTTATCAAAAACTTAAAATTGAAATTCAAATTTCCCATCCCCTCCAAAATGGAAGGGTTCCATACCATATACAATCTTCATCCCAAAAAGACATAAAAAGGGAACGGTAGTCTAGTGCGGCCCCCGGGATAGGCCGCTGGCGGCCCACTTATACATAAGGACCGCCATGGACCGCCACCAGAGACCGTTTGGGATTCCCTGCCTATAAATACTGCTCCATTCTCAGTAGAAAAATATTTCTCTTTACTGAAATTTTTCAGTGCTTTTCTTTCTCTCTCAAACCTTCTTTCCTCTCACTAAAACTCTTGATGCACTAACATACTTATATATCTAGTTTCAAGTGATCTAATATCTTCTTCTCATCTCTTTCCCTCTCATTCAAGTGCATTAGAGACAACACTCGATCGTCAAGAAACAAGTGTTTAATTTGATAGTGTAGATCTTGTGATGTGTATATCTTCTGTTGAAGTAGTAGATTGGATCTAGCTAAGATTAGGACTCGACATTAAGCTTAAGTGTCGAAAATTAACGAAGCTACGTGTAAACGTTTTCCTCACGCCTAAAGGAGCTTGTTGACATACTGAAATCTCGAGTCGGATACTCGGACGAGCGGAGTAGGAGCGAAGAGATGCTTCGTACCGAACACTAACAAGCTTGGGTGTCTTGGTTTTTGTTGTTTCTTTCCTTATCTTTTTTACATCTATTATTGTTGATAATTAGTTTTCGTTTGGAGATAGTTTATTGCTTGTTTATATTGTGATTTGATTGAAACATATAACCTGATCTATACATGAAGTAAACTTTAAATCGTAAAACAAACATGTAAACTTATCAACCCACCCCCACTTCAGTTTTCCACAATCTCCCTATCTACTTTTATAAGTATGTCCGAGATTACCATGCAAGCTTTGTAATATCCCTACTTTCTCTTACAAGACATGCTTAATCCAATTTTTCTAACATTCAACGCTATGCCACACAGAACGCTTCAAACTTATCTTTTTCAAAAGGGGATATCCGATCTAATTCTTTTGTCCGTTGGGGCATTTTTAACACAACCTCATCGTCTCTCTGGGTAAACCTAATCAATCCTAAGGATTCGTCATGAGTGAGCTTTGAATGTACATTGCAAAAGGTTGTCCCAAGACTACTTCACTTAACCCACTATCAATGATGCTCCTCAAACTCTAGAAATCATAAAGATCCGCAACAAAAACGAAGCTCCACTAGATATATCATGTTTTTGGCTCTTCTCCTACGAAGATTGAGCAAAACTGTATGTTGTAATGGTTTCCTACGTGCTTGAAAGGGTTTTTCTCTTATTTTGTTGTAATAAGCACGCGACATGATGTTGACAGGAGATTTTAGATCAATGTATGCATGACCCGTGTAGACGTTGCCAATTACACAAGGGATATTTAAGCTTCATGGGTTGCCTCTCCTACTTTTAGGCTTTAGGGTTAAAAAGGGGGGTTGAGGTTCTCCTAACAGTTCTTTATGGTAAACTAATTCTTCTTTAGTAGGGAACCTATCTTTGAACAATCCTTCTTCAAAATTGTTTCTTCATTGTGTTCATAATTCAAGTTCCTTAATTCTCTCCTCAGGGCAGAAAATCTTGGAGTTAGAAGATTGGTTGGTCATTTCATTAACGGTTTTGAAAAGGAGAGACTCAATGGTCTGTCTCATTGTTAATAGCTTGTTTATCCGGGCCGTGAATTTAACGTGGGTAGTGTCAAGGGATTCCTGAGAGACAGATTCTATGGTTGATGATGGATTCGCGTTCTCCATGGTGAAGAACGGAATAGTCAACGGAAATTACGAACAAACACACAAACAAAAGATAGATTACAAGAAAGCTAATATGCGAGAATTAAATTCTCACTTGAAAGGATTCAAGCGAGTAGAACTAAGATAAACTATGATCAAAACCTAACTTTTCCCCAGCAACGGCGCCAAAAACTTAATGTGCAGTTGCGTAGGACTTGTAAACGAGAAGTTTTACAACTCCCTAGGCAGTGCACCTAATCGTTATAGTGTAGTACATGCAAGACTCAGGGTTGTTTATCGTTCACTCAGGGAATAGGTTGAGAAGGCTTGATCATGATCTAACAGAATTCTAAGGGTTGAGGGAAGATTATTTTTGTATTTTTGTATTTTATGGAAAGCAAGTAAATCATATAATTGGAGAGGTGGTTTGGTTTTAGCTATTTAAACTAATAATAATCTAAACTAATGGTGATAACAATAAGATAAAAGATTGTGTCTATTTAATCATGTATTACTCCCTAGATTGCTTCTCCTAGTGTTGTTGCCTTGTCACCCTTAGTGATGATCCATGTGTAACCATTATCCGAAAGCATGAACGATATTACACGAACCCGCCATCTACTTAGTATGCCTCTAGAGCAACGCACATGCAAGGTAGTATGAAGACTATTATACGGCCCCCAAGAGTTTACTAAGTGCATGTAAAATACATTAAAAGTCATCAGAACCATATTAGGGGGCAAGGTAGTATGAAGACTTGTACCCGGATGGAATCCTTTCTACACAAATCACGTCTCCCTAGAACATATCAACAATGATTTAATAGACAGAAAGCTGTTTTCTAAGACCAAAACATGCACATCCATCACAAGAAGCAACATCACTAAGCTCTACAATCTAGTTTCAATCAATCAAAATAAACATAATTAATAGGATTAGGCAAAGCATTTAAAGATAAAGCAAGAACAATAGATCAACAACACATAGACATATTGAATGATTAAGTAAACATTACTTGATTAAAACATGAATTGGAAGAAGTACAATAAGTTTTTTAGGCCCCTAAAATTGGTCTCCCTATAGAAGGCTAAAACTAACTAGGGTTCGTACACCTATGTTTTTATTTTTTTTTGTATACTAAAGTCACACACTCAAAAACCCAACATATTCGTGTTTTAAATATAAAAAATCGACGCGACAGCGTCGCGTTTTAGTCGTGACGCCGTCGTAAAATGAATCTTCTAGATCTGTGTTTGAGTCGGTGCGAGCTGACGCCATCTTGAAATGTGTAACGCTGTTACTTGATGAGTTGTGACGGCATCTAGTCTATATCTTATGACGCCGTCTCCAGCTCTAAAGCACAAATCTTCAGAGTGCTTGGTCATGGTCTGTATCTTGTCCGTTCTATTCTTCCAAAATGAGCCCAAGTCACTTGTAATTCATCCAAATGTCTTCCAAATGAGAAATACCTGAAAAGAAACAATAAAGCACATATTTTGGGCATAAACACACGATTTTGGGGGTTCAACGACCCCGAAAAAGTGTATAAAATGACACCTAATCAAATACCCCTACACTTGAGACTTGCTTGTCCTCAAGCAAATTGGCTTTTCTACCTAGACAAAACAATACGAGGGTCATTTTACTAACTCTTAAAATAAACATATTCTACAACACAACTTTCTAGAGACCTCATAATTAAAAGCACGGAAAAGATATACTATCACCACGCCCATAATGTTGAAGATCTCATCTTTTACTCTGGTGTCTCATAAATTTATAACTAAGGGGGAAAAAACTCACACTCATTACCTGTACAATAGCATATCAATTACCATAAGGCTGTAAGGATCAAACCACCACCGCTAGGTGCAAAGGTATTATACATTAATAATCTAAGATGGTCTTTTAAAGGGTTGTTGGTGTAGAGTGTAAATAGCATACAATAGAAACGGAAACGTATGAGATAACATTTGGTGGCTTGGGTGAATTTGGAGTGGAAGGGTTAGCTAATTATTTACACGAATACACTTTAGTTTGGTTGCTAAGCCAAGACTCAAACGAAGATATACAGACTCTACACAACTCTATATCAAACTCTTTATTTTTCTTTTCTCATTTTTTTAATAATAACATATTACAGCATGCGGGGGTTTTATCAACACTACCCCTACACTTGATCTTTATAATGCTCGAAATATACAATCTAACTAATAAACTAATGACCTGTATTATAGGTAGGATCAAAAAAAACACGGAGATCATTTGACAAACATATGGGGGTATTGACTTAACTTTTCTTCCCCATTCTTCCGCGAAATAAATACTACCATGAATCCCAATCGTCCCAAAACTGTATTTATAAGGATAAAGACTTAGCAACCGTGTACTCAAATAATTAACTTGGGTTAAAACAACAATGTACTAAAGGTGAGTACATATAAGGTAGGCTAAGGCTTTTTGGGTGTAATGATTGGTGTAAGGGTGTCAATGCTCTTCATTAATAGTACCCGGATTACACCAGAAAATTATGAGAACCTTGAAAAAATGATAGGCTTAAGGGTTTACTAGGGTGATCCTATGCACTAAAATGAGTGCAGACAAGGGTGTTCTGGGATAGATTATATGATCGAAGATGACCATCATAACATTTACAGGTTTAAAACATGGGTTATTCCCAAATGCCTCTTATCAAGCAAAAACCCTAATACTTTCTATTGGCGGTCTCGGAATGCATCAAAAAAACAATTCCTAGAAGTTAATATGCTACCAGTACACTATAAATGAATTTTATACTAACACAAACATTCCAGAAAAGGCGATGAAGACCACACGTATACTTCCGTAACGAGGGAATAGACACATGTGACTGCTCACTCCTTAACTTAAACTGGGCAAAGATAAAATCATCTTGGGTTACCGACGATAGGTACCCGAATTCCTAAAGATCTAAGAGCGAACCTCACATTTTTGGGATGGAATTTTGAGGGTTATTATAGCTAAGTCATAAATAAATTACCTACTCTATAGGACGCTAGTACTACTTCGGGTTTTGTTGGTATGTTCGTAAAAAAAATTAATTTTGGTAAAAATCTCCCTTTTATGCTATGTTTCGATATATTACCCATCCTTTTTTAAGGACAAAGCAAATGACAAATGAAGAAATAGTTTCTAAGGCTTATTTTCCCTCCTACACTTATTTTGAACAATGTCCCTAATGTTCTCTGGAAGTACCCGTTAAAATGAATAATGGGAAAAGAAAACAAGGAAAAGAAACTAGTACTCCCCTGGTTTGCTCAAAAACGCAGAAGAAACATGCGATAACTGGTTAAATCATCCTTCGAAAATCATCCAATGAAACTTCTAAACTCTCCAAGCTTTACTCTCAAATATATACCTGTAATCAAAGAGTTACAAAGACAACTAATACCAAGCATAAAAATGTGCGATTTAAACCAATATAACAATGGAAATTTAGGGTTCGACCGATAGATAAGGAATGAAAGGAAAATTGTTAAAATACTCAATAGGTTTATGCAGGTTTATACAGAAGAATACATATATTAAATGTTATGCAAGTTTTATTTTCAAAAATAATTAAAAACTTTGAGTTTTCTAGACTGGGCGTTTGACGCCGTCGGGGTTGGTGTGACCCCGTCATAGGTGTCGTGGTGCACTGCGTCACTTGTTAATCGTGACGCCGTCTCCACGGTCTGTAAAAACGAAATTTTTGTTTTTGATGAAAATTTTCCTGCACTTGATTCCATAAGTTAGTTCCTGTATAAATGGCTGCATAAAACCTGAGATTTAACAATTCAATCATATGACTCGATACTGACGCGAATTAATCTAAACAATTCATTTAACATGTTTTGAATTTTGGTATTAAAGCCTGGAAACTTTCCCTACACTTAAATGTTTGCAAAATATCATTGATTTGAATTATAGACGAGTTAAAGACAATTCAAAGCATGATTATAAGATAGTTCAAACATAATAAAACAAATGGTAAAGAATTAAAACACACATGACACTCCTAATTTACAGGAAAAGTAAATTGGGTTACCTTCCAAGAAGTGCTTTTCTTTATTAACGAGTCTTGTAGCTAGACTCGAAGTCACATTACTCCTTAATCTTGATGATACTTATGTGGTTGCGGTTCCTGAGGATTTTTAATTGTCCATTCCCAAATCTCTGGTTTTATAATTATGTCCGAGATTCATGCAAGCTTTGTAATATCCTTTTCTCTTATCAAGGACATGCTTAAATCCCATTTTTCTAACCTTCAAGCTATCCACCAAGAACACTTCAAACTTATCTTTTTCAAAAGGGGATATCCGATCTAATTCTTTTGTCCTTTGGGGCATTCTAAACATAACCTCATCGTCTCTCTTGGCAAACCTAATCAATCCTAAGGATTCGTCATGAGTGAGCTTAGATGTACGTGCAAAAGGTTATCCCAATACTACTTCACTTAACCCACTATCAATGATGCTCCTTAAATCTCTGTAAACTTAAAACCATCTTCCCTTCAACAGTGTTATTGCTCTAACCTTTCAGTACCGCTAAACATACAGAACACGCTACTAACCAAATGCAGGGCTAGGAGACTTTCGATACAAGGTATCCTGAACTAACATCATCAAACTGGGAAAACCTCTCTCTCTGGTAAGACACATCCTCCGTTCATCAGTTATCTCGGAGGCTAGTTAAAGCTGCGCAAAGCTTCAACTTCTCTATTGTTACCACCTTGGTGAGCATATCTGCAGGGTTCTTTGCTCTAAGAATCTTTTTTAAACATAATGTCCCTTCACTCACTAGTTCTCGGATGTAGTGATATCTTATCGTAATGTGCTTCATTCGACTATGAAACACTAGATTCTTCGCGAGATGAATAGCACTCTGGTTATCACAAAATAGAACACACTCTATTTGGGCTCTATCTAACTCTTTAAGAAAATTCTTCAACCATACCAACTCTTTGCCAGCCTCTGCAATAGCCATATACTCGGCTTCGGCAGTAGACATAGCGACACCCTTCTGAATTCTAGACATCCAACTAACTGTTGTAGCACCCACTGTGAAAACATACCCCGTAGTACTCTTGCTCGGATCTAAGCAACCTTCAGAGTCTGAATCGGAGAATCCTTCTAAGACAACCTCTTTTCTGCTGAAACAGAGAGTAGCCTTCGAAGTACCTTTCAAGTAGCGTAGCAGCCACTTGATAGCTTCCCAATGCTCTCTTCCTGGGTTAGACATGAATCTGCTAACAACTCCCACTACATGAGCTATATGGCCTTGTACACACCATAGCGTACATCACACTGCCAACTGCTGAAGCATAAGGAACCTTAGCCATTCTTTGTCTATAAGCCTCCGTCTTAGGTGCTTGTTTCTTACTGAGCTTAAAATGGTCTCCCAAAGGCTGACATCTAGCCTCTGCATCCTTCATATTAAACTTCTCTAAAACCTTCCCTATGTATTTCTCCTGGGTTAGCCTTAGAGTACCCTTCATTTTATCTCTGATGATGCTTATGCATAGAATCTGCTTTGCGAAGCCTAAATCCTTCATCTCGAATTCTTAAGACAACCGTCTCTTGAGCTTCTTGATCACTGCTATGTCGGAGCCTGCTACCAACATGTCATTAACATATAATAGTAATATAATAGAGGACAAACCAACCTTTTTTAAGTAGCAACAATGATCCATAGCACATCTCTTGTATCCTGCCCTCTGCATAAAACTGTCAAATTTCAAGCACTGTTGTCTCGGTTTTTGTTTTAATCCGTACAAACTTTTATTCAACTTGCACATGAGGTTTTCTTCTTTCCCAGCTGACTGAAAACCCTTTGATTGTGTCATGTAGATGTCTTCATCAAGGTCACCATGTAAGAAGGTTGTCTTGACATCTAATTGCTCTAGATACAAGTCCTTTGCGGCTACAATACTCAAGACTAACCTGATTGTAGTCATCTTCACAACTGGAGAGAAGATCTCATTGTAGTCTACCCCCCGTTTCTGTTGGAAACCCTTAACCACCAATCGATCCTTGTACCTTTTGCTTCCATCCTGCTCTTCTTTAACCCTGAACACCCACTTGCTTTGTAATGCCTTCTTTCCTGCTGGTAATCTGACTAAGGACCAAGTATGGTTCTTTTCAAGTGAACTTATCTCTTCATTTATAGCCTTCTTCTACTGTACGAATTCTTTGCTACTCAAGGCTTCTGAATAAGACTCTGGTTCACCATTCTCTGTCAGTAGCAAATTGTTTACTGATGAAGAGTGCCTTACTGGAGCCCTGGACTCTCTGGTGGATCTTCGTACCTGTGGAGTCTCGGAGCCTCCCTCCTCGGAGAATGCTCCGTCTTCAGTCTTCTTTATCTGATCTTCCACTATCCTTGAAACTCCCACTATTTTCGGACTCCTCACTCGTATATGAGCTTCCACCTGGGCTCTGAGTGATTTCTAAACTCAACCCATGCTCTGCAACTATGCTTTTATTTGCAAGGTTCTTTGGAGAGTCTTCCAACACCACTCGATCCTTCTGATTTGGCTTCGTTAAGTTACTAGAATCTGTTGCAGCCTTGGCTCTATATAGAGAGTTGATGACATCAAATAACGTCACTTTTATAGCATCATTTATCCCATGTAAATAACCTATTTTGTATGATTATTGCAAGAATTGTTACTTAATCGTTTATATTTGAGAATTGCAGTAATTATGGAGTACTTGGTGAAGATTAGCTAAAAGGCACGCATTCTGGAGCTTAAACGAAGAAATATAAAGAAATTGATTCTGACATCCTATATGTCGTATCCATCAAGGAAGATACGGCGTATCTTTGCCTGCACTTCACAAGAAACCACGAAGATACAAAGACCAGTACGCCGTATCCAGAAGACATCTATACGCCGTATTCAAGATAAAGAAACAAAATATTCTAGAAGATATCGAACGTGGTCCCTACTTCAAGAAACCCCCGACACGCCGTATCCAACTCTCTCGATATGCCGTATCGACCAAATTCCAGACTCTGTAAATAAAAGACCTAAAAATGAGTTTTCGGTGTGCTTGATTATATTTTTGATACCCTAACCATAAAAGTCGATTTTCAAAAGACAAGAAGAGCAGAAGAGGTCAAGCAATGCTATTAATTCCATAGGAAACACCTTGTAATCTCCTATACTCTAGTAATCATTTGATTTTTGGTATCATTCGTTAACTCGGTTAGTTTACCTTGGTTGATTTATTACTTTTGTATTGATTATGATGATTAAGGGCTAATACCCTTGGGTATTAGCCATGTTTATGAAGATTTGAATGTTTGGTTTGTTTATATCAAATGCTTAATGCTTGTTTATGTTTATCAGTTTATACTTGTTTACGTGCTTTTGTATGCGGCCTATCATTCAACTGGATCTAGTGATACCGACCAAGTTAGCTAGATGTTGGGATGGCTCTCCATATAGTGATTTATACATCCAGACCAATAGGATCACAAATAATGACATATCTTTTCCTTTAGATTAGTGAGCTTAGTTAGACCGGCAGGTGACCCTTGGGATCAACGAGTACGTTCTTAATTAATTGGGTACGACTTGGGCCAGTGGACCCCCCCCCCCCCCTACTAGTGTAGAAATTGCCATTAAGCAGTAAGAGAAAAGTCTCTATGAGCTAGGTTTTAACGAAATCACCATTGTTTTAATTCCCTAAGATAGATTATAATCAGCAAATAGGAATGCTTTATTCGGATATGCGTATTAATTTGTAACAGAATTCTAACTGTCTAGGCTTAGAAGAGTACCCCCGCCTAAGTCTTAAGAATATATGCCGCTCGAGATAAGCACTCATGACACTAAATAAACAAACCAACGTTTTAATTAGGATTAATCAGGCTACATACATTTTTCTTATAATTGATAGACTGCTCTTCCTCCTTTGTTTGTCTACTTGCGTGTTGTTATTGATGTCCTAAATTGATACTAATCCACCGCCACAAAACCCGTGCCAGTCCCTCAGGCTGAAAAAACCCCCTTATCTGTTTAGATTTAGGAATTACACGTAGGTTATTCATTAATGTTTAACATAGAATAGGAATTAACATAGTTTAAATATACTTAGTTTAGGTGAACCCAAAATTAATAAAAAAAAATTTTCGTTCTCGCTCTTAGTGATCGACACCTTACTTACCACGAAACTCCATTTGACCGGGTACACTGCCCGTTAAAGTGTTGATTTAGGTAAAGTCGGCAAAATATAAATTTAGAACTTGAACAATAATAAATTACAACCTCACAACGACACATCAAGAGTTCTTATTAAATGTGACATCTTTACTTTGGACGACCTTGTGACCCTTCGAATCCCAAAAGCGATATCCCATCTCATCTCAGCCATAGCCTATGAATGTGCACTTCATAGACTTTGCATCTAGCTTATCTCTTGCAACATCTTTCACCTTAACGTAGGATTCATGTCACACCACTACAATATGGCGCAGCTGAATAGGAAACATAGGGCGTGACTTCATAAATATCTCAAACACAAGTACAAGAGAACGACCACTAAATTGACGTTTTGAAAACAATATATCGTTGAATTTATTAAAAGAAATAAGTTTTACATAATTAAAAATAATCAGAGTTAAGACAGTAATCAAATGATGCTCATAACATCAACGATTAATTTAATAAAAGTTTTGTGAAGTAAAGCCATGATGCATGCTAACTCTGAATGCACTTAAATTAATCCTTATTAGATTAGGTACCTGAGATAAACATACTTAAAAGTCAACAATAATGTTGGTGAGTTCATAGGTTTAAGTAAAACGTTAAGTATGGACCGCAAGTTTTAGTATAGAGTTACTAATGTAACACATATAATAGCACAAAAGGTATTTATGGTAGTACTAAGTTTATGTCACCGAAGCTAACAACATAATGCATCAAATATATGCAAAGTAAAGTATCTTCGTAGGTGTCTAGATCACCCATAATCGAACAGTATAATCTCGATCATGGACTACCAATACAAGTAAGGCTACTTACCCTGGACGGGAATGCTAACCCGATATGACTATCGCAACACTCGCCTTACAACACATAAATAACAGTTCATAACAATGGGAAAAGTGGGCTATCAGTATTTAGACTAATTCGTAAACATTTAAAGTAATAGCATCCAAAGTAAAAACACAGCATGTATCTCACCCCAAGATTTAATAAAAATATTCATAAAACAAGTAAAAAAAATAGGGCTATGAAACTCACCTTTAGCAAGAGGTGAATCAAAAATAATCAATAACCAAAGAACGAGTACAATGTCCTAAACGCGACCTAGTTGAAATATATTGCGATTTAGATACAAGCAATCAATAGTGAAATGATGCACATGCGATTTTTATAAAGTTCTCATCCCCCGAACATGTTTGCGTTTTAGTGAAGTAAGTCAACATATGAACTCGTAAAAGTTATCCAGTTTTATTAAGTTTCGACGCTAAAACACACATTAATATTTTCACCAATCTAATGAAATCCCACACATTATCCGTTTTCTAAATATTTACGTTTAATTTATATTTCGTGTTAATACAAATAATGTCTAAAAACGTTATTTATATTTTTCGACTTCTCTAGTTTTGTTAATCACAAAATGTAAAAACGTTCTGCATAAAATTAAACGTAAACAAGTTATTAGTCGTAAATCTCCATTTCGGCGTAAATCACATAAAGTATGTATAAACAAATGTTTAATTTGTTAAATGATCAAAGTTATATAGTTTTATTTTAAACTTTACATTTTTACAAAATGTAACAAAACCTTTTTACAAAAATAAATTAAACAAAATATTTTTGTAATTATAAGAAATGTTTTAATTCAAATAAATATTTGAAATCAGTTTTCCCCCCTAAAATCAGAAAAACCTGTCTTAGAAAATATTTCTCTAAATAAGGACAAAACTGGGAGCGTCCTATAAGGGGGCGGCCCCCTAATAGGTATCGGCGGCCCACTAATTGATAAGGGGGCCGACCATTGAGCTTGGGGGTCGGCCAGCCTTTTTACTCCCAGCTTTGCCTATAAATAGTGGACTGTTCCATGAATTTTTCCCCACCTTTTGCACACTTATTCTTTTTGTTTTAAATCAGCAAACATATTTCTAAACCTTTGATCATTTAATTAACATAAGCATTTGTTTCTAAGTGATTCAAGCTTACCTCTCCAAGTGCAAGAGAAGAATACTCGTAATCACCAAGATACGAAGTATTGTAGTTTAGGTTATGTTTACGTAACGTTGTTACGATCGTGTTATACATTGTAATTCAATCATATCTCCTATATTCTTGTGTAATAGTTGGATCGGGTGTATCGTGTAAGTATTTAGGTGAGTAAATACTTGTGAGAGCGGTTAGTATTTTTAGGCCTCAAAATACAAGTGTAAGTGGTAGATTAGTTCTAGCTAAGATTAGAACTCAACATTAGGCTTAGTGTCAGAAATTGGTGTAAGCCATTGGCGTGCGGTTATCGTAGGACTTCTACATGAGAAGTTTTACAACTCTCTAGGCAGTGCACCTAATCTTTGTAGTGTAGTATAGGCAAGACTCGGGGTTGTTTATCGTTCACTCGAGGAATAGGTTGGGAAGGCTTGATCATGGTCTAACATAATTCTAAGGGTTGAGAGAAGATTATTTTTATATTTTTATATTTTATGGAAAGCAAGTAAATCATATAATTGGAGAGAGGTTTGGTTTTAGCTACTTAAACTAAATATTAACTATGCTACTGGTGATAACAATAAGATAAAAGATTGTGTTTATTTAATCATGTATTACTCTCTAGATTGCTTCTCCTAGTGTTGTTGCCTTGTCACACTTGTGATGATCTGTGTAACTATTTCCTAAAGCATGAACGAATTACACGAACTCGTCGTCTACTTAGTACGCCGCTAGAGCAACGCACATGCAAGGTAGTATGAAGACTATTACACGGCCCCTAGGAGTACACTAAGTGCATGTGAAATATATTAAGAGTGGATCAACCATATTAGGGGGCAAGGTAGTATGAAGACTGTTATCCGATGGTATCCTTTCTACACAATCACGTTTCCTTAGACATATCAACAACAATGCAGACAAAAGCTGGTTTTCTAAGACCTAACGTGCACATCCATCACAAGAAGCAACACCACTAAGATCTACATTCTAGGTTTCATACAATCATAAATAAACACAATAGGAGGTTTAGCCAAGCATGTTAAAGATAAAAAGAAAAAGAACAATAAATCAAACCAACACAATAGACATATTGAATGATTATGTAAAACTTACTTGATTAAAACATGAATTGGACAGAAGTACAATAGGGTTTTTTAGGATTACATAAAATTGTCTCTCTTATAGCTGCTAAACGAACTAGGGTTCGTACCATCTTTTTTATATCTAAAGTTTATATCACACCCTCTAAAACCCTTAATCTCGAGTTTTTAGTGTGTTTGTATAGGAAAAACGACGCACGTCGGCGTCGAGCTCTAGTCGTTGAAGCGGTCGTAGAAGAATCTTCTAGTCGGCTTTTGAGTCGGGTGAGGGTCTGACGCCATTAGGAAATGAACGTGACGAACCGTCACTGTGAAGTTGTGACTGGCGTCGTGTATAGCTAATGTGACGCCAGTTCCAGGCTCTATGTAGCCACAAATCTTCATGAGTCTTGGTGTTGGGTTCGTAATCTCGTCCGTTTCCTTCTCAAATGAGCCCAAGTCACGTGTTAATTCTATCTAAAAAAATGTCTTCAAATGTGGGGAAATATATGAAAAGACGATGTTATAGTAACTATTTTGGGCATAAATACACGATTTAGGAGGTTAAATGACCCAAAAAATTGTATAAAATGACACCTCATCAAATACCACTACACTTGGGATTTGCTTGTCCCAAGAAATTGGGATTTTCTAATATAGACAATAAAACAACATTGATGGGGTCTGTTTTACCTACTCTTTTAAAAATATTTACAACACAACCTTCTAGACCACGTAATTGAAAGCTACGGGAGGAATGTATATTATTCAGCACCTCACATAAGTGTTGAGATTAATCTCTTTCACTCGGGTGGATAATGAATTATAACATTTTTGAGAGATGAAACAGAAAATCACACTCAATCCTCGTATAGACATATAATTACACAGGCTGTGGTAAAGGGATCTCAAACCTCCAACGCTTGGTGCAAGTAATTTTCATTTCTATCTAAGAAGTCTTTTAAAGGGTTGTGGGGTGTAGGTGTAAGATAACATATAATGGAAACGGAAACGGATGGGATACATTTGAGTGGCTTTGGGTGAATTTAGAGTGGAAGAGTTTGCTAATTATTTTTGCGAATACACGCTGGTTTGGTTGCTAAGCCAAGACTCGGACGAAGATATACAAACTCTACACAACTCTACATCAATCTTTTTTCTTTTTCTTTTCTTATTTTTTTTAATAACATAATACAACATGGGGGTTTATAACACGTACCCCTACACTTGAGCTTTTACATGCTCGATATTTACAATCTAACCAATGACCCGAATTGAGGTGGATCCTAAATAACATGATATCAATTTGACAAACATTATAGGGGTATTGACTTTAAGTTTTCTTCCCCATTATATAGTTACCGCGAAATAAATACTACATGAATTACAATCGTCCCAAAACTGTATTTACAAGGATAAGGATTAGCAAAACCGTGTACTCAATATATTAACTTGGGTTATAACTAATAATGAACTAAAAGCCCCCCCCCCCACCCCCCCCCCCCCTCCTGCCCCCATGCCTCCCCCATCATCCTCCACCCCCCCCCCACCCCCCCCCCCGGCCCCCCCCCCCCCCCCCCCCTTGCGCCAACCACGCGCCCATCTTCTCCATTGCCCCCCCCCTACTCACCCCCCACCCCCCCCCCCCCCCCCCCCCCCCCCCCTTGTACCGACCCCCATTGTGTATGTTTGATGATAATTCCTCTTTCCCCGTTGTTGTTGTTGAGAGAGATTATCGTTACACCATAAAGCCTTATCCTTTACCATATATGTACTCGCTTTTAGTTACATGATTATGTTAATAACCCAAGTTAATTATTGAGTACTCGGTTGCTAAGTCCTTATCTTGTAAATACTGTTTTTGGGACGATTGCATCTTGGTAGTACTTTATTTCGCGGAAGAATGGGGAAGAAAACTTATAAGTCCAATACCCATATATGTTTGTAAAATGTTATCCATGTTATTTTTGATCCACCTCAATTCGGTCATTGGTTAGATTGTAAAATCATCGAGCATGTAAAAAAAGCTCAAGTGTAGGGGTACGTGTTATAAACCCCCATGTTGTATTATGTTATTAAAAAAAATAAGAAAAGAAAAAGAAAAAGATTGATGTAGAGTTGTGTAGAGTTTGTATATCTTCGTCCGAGTCTTGGCTTAGCAACCAAACCAGCGTGTATTCGCAAAAATAATTAGCAAACTCTTCCACTCTAATTTTCATCCCAAAGCCAATCAATATGTATCCCATCACAGTTTCCGTTGTTTCCATTATATGTTATCATACACCTACCAACCCCACAACCATTTAAATAGACTTACGTACGATTAGCTAATGAATATTTACTTGGACCTAGCGTGGAGGTTTTGATCTTCTAACCAAGCCTGTGGTAATTTATATGCTATGACAGGTATTGAGTGTGATTTTCTGTTTCTCTCATATGTTATAATTCATTATCCACCCGAGTGAAAGAGATAATCTCAAACACTTATGTGAGGTGCTAATATATACTTTCCGTGCTTTCAATTACGTGGTCTAGAGTTTGTGTCTGTAGAAATATGTGTTTTTGTAAAGAGTAGGTAAAATGAACCCTCATATTGTATTGTCTAGATAGAAAATCCCATTTTCTTGAGGACAAGCAAATCCCAAGTGTAGGGGTATTTGATGAGGTGTCATTTTATATAATTTTTTAGGGTCGTTTAACCCTCAAAATCGTGTATTTATGCCCAAAATAGGTACTTAATCGTTCCTTTTCATATATTTCTCATTTGGAAGACATTTGGATGAATTACACGTGACTTGGGCTCATTTGGAGAAGAAACGGACGAGATTACGAACCAACACCAAGACTCTTGAAGATTTGTGCTCACAGAGCCTGGAGACGGCGTCACAAGCTATACACGACGCCGTCACAACTCATCAAGTGACGGCGTCACGTCATTTCATAATGGCGTCAGCCCGCACCGACTCAAATGCCGACTAGAAGATTCTTCTTATGACGGCGTCACGACTAGAGCGCGACGCCGTCGCGTCGTTTTTCCTATATATACAAACCCGAATTTAGGGTTTTGAGTGTGTAACTTTAGAATAAAAAGAGGGTACGAACCCTAGTTCGTTTAGCAGCTGTAAGAGACAATTTTAGGGCCTAAAAACCCTATTGTACTTCTTCCAATTCATGTTTTAATCAAGTAAGGTTTACTTAATCATTCAATATGTCTATGTGTTGTTTGATTTATTGTTCTTGCTTTATCTTTAACATGCTTGGCTAAACCTCCTATTGTGTTTATTTATGATTGTATGAAACCTAGAATGTAGATCTTAGTGGTGTTGCTTCTTGTGATGATGGTGCCACGGTAGGTCTTAGAAAACCCAGCTTTTGTCTGCATTGTGTTGATTGTCTAAGGGAAAGTGATTGTGTAGAAAGGATGACAGCGGGATAACCCGTCTTCATACTACCTTGACCCTAACTTATGGTTGATCCACATCTTATATATTTCAACATGCACATAGTGTATCCTAGGGGCGTGTAATAGTCTTCATTCTACCTTGATGGCGTTGCTTAGCGGCGTACTAAGTGACGACGAGTTACGTGTATTCGTTCTGCTTTAGGAAATAGTTACACAGATCATCACAAGTGTGACAAGGCAACACACTGGAGTGCAATTAGAGAGTTATACATGATTAATAAACACAATCTTTTATCTTATTGTTTCACAGTAGCATACGTTATATATTTAGTTCTAGTAGCTAAAACCAAACCTTCTCCAATTATATGATTTACTTGCTTTCCATAAAATATAAAAATATAAAAATAATCTTCTCTCAACCCTTAGATTTATGTTAGACCATGATCAAGCCTTCCCAACCTATTCCTCGAGTGAACGATAAACAACCCCGAGTCTTGCCTATACTACACTACAAAGATTAGGTGCACTGCCTAGAGAGTTGTAAAACTTCTCATGTAGAAGTCCTACGATAACCGCACGCCAATGGCTTACACCAATTTCTGGAACTAGAGAGCATATGGTCGAGTTCTAATTTAGGCTAGACTAATCTACCACTTACCCACTTCGTATTTTTGGGCCTAAAATTACTATCCGCTCTCACAAGTATTTACTCACCTAAATATCTTACACGGATAACCGATCAAATATTACACAAGAATATAGGAGATATGATTGAATTACAATGTATAACACGATCGTAACAACGTTACGTAAACATAACCTAAACTACAATACTTCGTATCTTGGTGATTACGAGTATTCTTCTCTTGCACTTGGATAGGTAAGCTTGAATCACTTAGAAACAAATGCTTATGTTAATTAAATGATCAAAGGTTTAGAAATATGTTTGCTGATTTAAAACAAAAAGAATAAGTGTGCAAAAGGCGGGGAAAAATTCATGGAACAGTCCACTATTTATAGGCAAAGCTGGGAGTAAAAAGGTTGGCCGACCCAAGCTCAATGGTCGGCCCCCTTATCAATTAGTGGGCCGCCGATACCTATTAGGGGGCCGCCCCCTTATAGGACGCTCCCAGTTTTGTCCTTATTTAGAGAAATATTTCCTGAGACAGGTTTTTCTGATTTTAAGGGGGAAAACTGATTTCAAATATTTATTTGAATTAAAATATTTCTTATAATTACAAAAATATTTTGTTTAATTTATTTTTGTAAAAAGGTTTTGTTACATTTTGTAAAAATGTAAAGTTTAAAATAAAACTATATAACTTTGATCATTTAACAAATTAAACATTTGTTTATACATACTTTATGTGATTTACGCCGAAATGGAGATTTACGACTAATAACTTGTTTACGTTTAATTTTATGCAGAACGTTTTTACATTTTGTGATTAACAAAACTAGAGAAGTCGAAAAATATAAATAACGTTTTTAGACATTATTTGTATAACTCGAAATATAAATAAACGTAAAATATTTAGAAAAAAAAAAAAACCCAATAATATAATCAGTTAAAAAAACAACTATAAAAACAACGAAAAAAAGAAAAAAAAAAAAAAAAAAAAAAATCCAGGATTAATGTGTGGGATTTCATTAGATTGGTGAAAATATTAATGTGTGTTTTAGCGTCGAAACTTAATAAAACTGGATAACTTTTACGAGTTCATATGTTGAAACATTACTTCACTAACGCAACATGTTCGGGGAAGAGTAACACTTTATAAAATCGATGTGCCATCATTTTCACATGATTGCTGTATCTAAATCGCAATATATTTCAACTAGGTCGCGTTTAGGACATTGTACTCGTTCTTTGGTTATTGATTATTTTTGATTCACCTCTTGCTAAAGGTGAGTTTCATAGCCCTATTTTTTTTACTTGTTTTATGAATATTTTTATTAAATCTTGGGGTGAGATACATGCTGTGTTTTTACTTTGGATGCTATTACTTTAAATGTTTACGAATTAGTCTAAATACTGATAGCCCACTTTTCCCATTGTTATGAACTGTTATTTATGTGTTGTAAGCGCGAGTGTTGCAGATAGACCTATCGGGATTAGCATACCCCATCAGGTATAGTAGCCTTATTGTTATCGGTGGTCCATGATACAGACGTATACATGTCAAATTATGGGTGTTCTAGACACCTAAGAACGACTAATTTACTTTGCATATATTTGATGCATTATGTTGTTAGCTTCGGTGACATAAACTTAGTACTACCATAAATACCTTTTGTGCTATTATATGTGTTACATTAGTAACTCTATACTAAAACTTGCGGTCCATACTTAACGTTTTACTTAAACCTATGAACTCACCAACATTATTGTTGACTTTTAAGTATGTTTATCTCAGGTACCTAATCTAATAAGGATTAATTTAAGTGCATTCAGAGTTAGCATGCATCATGGCTTTACTTCACGAAACATTTATTAAATTAATCGTTGATGTTATGAGCATCATTTGATTACTATCTTAACTCTGATTATTTTCAATTATGTAAAACTTATTTCTTTTAATAAATTCAACGATATATTGTTTTCAAAACGTCAATTTAGTGGTCGTTCTCTTGTACTTGTGTTTGAGATATTTATGAAGTCACGCCCTATGTTTCCTATTCAGCTGCGCCATATTTTAGTGGTGTGACATGAATCCTACGTTAAGGTGAAAGATGTTGCAAGAGATAAGCTAGATGCAAAGTCTATGAAGTGCACATTCATAGGCTATGGCTCAGATGAGATGGGATATCGCTTTTGGGATTCGAAGGGTCACAAGGTCGTCCAAAGTAAAGATGTCACATTTAATAAGAACTCTTGATGTGTCGTTGTGAGGTTGTAATTTATTATTGTTCAAGTTCTAAATTTATATTTTGCCGACTTTACCTAAATCAACACTTTAACGGGCAGTGTACCCGGTCAAATGGAGTTTCGTGGTAAGTAAGGTGTCGATCACTAAGAGCGAGAACGAAATCTTTTATTCTATTAATATTTTGGTTCACTAAACTAAGTTAATTTAAACTATGTTAATTCTATTCTATGTTAAACTGATAAATGCTAAATTGTATACATAAAATACCCGAGATTTTGCCAATAAAAGCTAAATAATGCCAAAAGGATAGAAATTTGTGTGCTTTTGTGTCTATTGTGCAGGATTTGATATGTAAAGACAAAAGGAAGCAAAAACGACCAAAAACCGACAAGAAATGAAGAGACAAGACAAGAGTGAAGAATGGAAGCTAATCTCAAAAGTCGGATTAAGCCCGTGAGCAAGAAAAGTCAAAAGTGGGTCAAGATTATGAAATAACAAAGTCAACTCTTGAAGAAAATGACTTTTCTACTGTTAGGATTATGAAAAAGACTCGGTCACCCCCGTGTATTTTTACTATAGCATAGCTCGTAGTTAGAAAGAATCACTTGTATATATATCCCCTTCCCACCCATGGGAAGGGGTTGGTTGTTCTTCTTATGCTAAACCATATACTTGCACTTTCTCTCTCTAGAATGATAACTTTCTCTCACTAAGATTAATTAGCCAACCCATCATCTATTGCTTGTGTTATGATCTCTTGTATACTACAATCTTTTTTGTGGCATTTTTTATGTGATACTTCTTTTCATTTGCATTTAATTATTAACTAGAATCATAAAGACGTTCTATCAGATGCTAGGTATCTAATATATACCATCTTAATTATAACCTGAGGTCAATGCCACAAGAGCAACCAAGTGATGGACTAAATCCATAACCTTTGTCCC
>BQNB010034185.1:0-51789 GCA_026074375.1 Tanacetum coccineum
CTTTGGCATTTTAAGTCCGTTTTTGGGTATTTCAGCTCGTTTTTAAAGGTAAAAGGTATGTGTATTTAAGCACATACCATCTATCTAAGACAACTAAAGCTTTAACAAGCTAATCAAAGATCTGTTTAAAAAGGGATCAACAGCAACCTTCCGGCTTAGCGTGCGGATCTGAGAGTTCCACCACGTTAAAGCCTTACCCACAAATGAACCAGCAGTGTATTTCACTTTTTAGTTAATACTACAACCACTCATATCATGCACAAATTCCATTTTCTCAATCCAACGTGTAAGAACTACAGCACCTCCCTTACCATCATATTCCTTAGGGTTAAAAGCTAAGAACTCCTTATATGAACAACCTACCCGGTTGCCATTTACTATTACATTCCTAACATTCTCCTAAACATTCTCATTAACCACATTACCATTCTGATTTCCAACATTTCCTTAGTTACTAATCTGAGCTAGCGTGGCGGGTAAGAGGTTTTGCAATTGTTGGGCAATGATCATCGAGGAGTCGGGTGCTCCCCCATTGGCTCCCTCTACATTCCCATTAACTCCCTCTACACCCCCATTAGCTCCCATCTCCAATTCCTGGTCTCTCTATTTCCCTTGCTATTCAATCATCAACACGCTCATCATTACCTTCCCTGGGTCTTTTACCCCTTCCACCTCTACCAACCCGTACACCTGTTCCCCCTCCTAATGATTCAGAAGCAGGCCGGCCAGTACTTCGGGTCCTCATCCTTGGCGGCATTATCTATACGAGAGAGAACATGGGCAACGTTAAGTAGGCAGGAAGACTCGCATATATATATAATATCTTACTATATATACAGATATACACATAACACCACCCTACGGTGTCAACATCGATTTGTGTGAACAACGTTACTAAGTATGAGTGAGTTGTGATACGCTTATAACTACGTTGGCCATCGTACTTATATTCGCATGTCTTCTCGGTCATATTTAATATTGAGCTCACACATTTCAATGACTGACATAACTAAAGCATCAAATCGCGAACACACAAAAACAAACAAAAGCAGAACACCGCGCACATAGATCCTATACGCAACTAAATGACGGATCTTAGGTTATAGTCTCTGCCAATCCAGCTAGTTCTCTATAACCTTGGCTCTGATTACCAATCTGTCATACCCCGACAATGGCGAAAACTCGGGAATGCAACATAATGATCAATCATAACATAAGATACAAAATAGAGAAAACTACATTCCATAAACTCCAAGTGCTATGAAGACCATCAACCTCGAACAAACTCGACTGATGTCCCAAATCGCAACTAAAATCCACAATCTCTTACAATTATTCCAATGCCTTCACAAGGGTCTTAAATCCAAACTTATTCCAAATCATCCAAATACAAGAATCAAACAATAAGCAAGCAAGACTTCACATGAAAATTTACTCAGGATACTTCTAAGTCTGCTATCATAATCACCAAACTATTCTTCATTCACTTCACCTGAAAATGATACTCGAAAACGTCAACAATAATGTTGGTGAGCTCGTAGGTTTGACCTTAAACCCAAAAGTTGTGCCAATATTTCAAGAGTGAACAATAGTGCTATATGACAGTGAATATATGCAAACAACCTTAGCATCACCACTAATCAATAACCACATTTCACTTATGCATCTAAAGGGCCTACCAGCTGGAGCACTAAAATTAGGGCATGACCACACACAAACCTGGGTAGGCGTACCCATCCGCTCCAATAATCACACAAATATTGGGTAGGCGTACCCATCCGCTCCAAACAATCATACAACACATAATATTCACATAGCAGTCATAAGCACATAACTTGTCCCAAAAACAAAACCACATTTCGCACAGATCAATTCAAAACATTTCAAAACACATTTGAGTATCATTTTCCCCCAACGGAAAAACCAGTAAAAAGTGGGGCTACGAGAACTCACCTCAAGCAAGTCTTTAGCAACCAAATCTCAATCACACAAGCAAATGCAACGACGCCCGCACACGACCTAGTCCAGTTAATGTCCCAATTTAATCATCCAATTCCAAAACAATCTTCACGTTTGATGCATAGAGTTTAGACGCGTTGTACAATTACCCAAAACAATTTAGTGGTGTGATGGTTGACGACTTAACTCCACAATCATATCAATCTCATTCCTCGATAATACATACTTATACTATTTAGCGTAAATAGATAAGTAATATAAATATATATTTATAATTAATAATTATAAATATATCTCGACAAGTCCATTCGGTAAACCTTAGTCACTTCAAAATAATCATAATATGGTTGAAATGAAACGTTTACTCATAATAAACACATTAGATAAGTTTCGAGAAAAATTATGTTTTTCGACTTTTAGTGAATTTATTAAATAAATAAAATAATTAAATAATATTTTATTATTTAAAAATCAAAAATCATGTTTTTAGAAAAATTTCTAAGTATAAACTTTTTACGAAATTTCGACATGACCCGTACGCTCATACAACGTTTTCCAAGGTTTTAAACCTTATTTTCAACACTTTTCATAAATTCGACACTTTTCGACAAAATTTCAAAGTCTCAATCTTTAATGTTTACTACAACGTTTTTCCCAAAATATCGTTCAATATCACTTTGTAAATACATTTTCACTTTCAAAAGTCCGACAAAATTCTCATAACGACTAAATATCGCTCATTAGGCTTCAAGGCCCAACAAGGGTCCATTAAGATATTTATAAGTCTAAAATATAATCCAAGTCTAAAACCAAGGTCCATTTACATACATAAGCTTATACCAATAAGTAGAAAATAATCTGGACCACAATAAGCCCTCCCATTAAGCCGCGGCTTAAATAGACTTATTGGGCCGTGAGTCCAATAGCTCAAAAATACGTATATTAAGCTTGAAAATAAGCTAATAAGCTACGTATCGCATTTGGTTACTACCATAAGCCTTAAAAATAGTCTACAACATTCGTCATAACACAAAAATAATCAAAATCACTTTCCTAGTGATTTTGGGAATAGTTCGTAGCATAAAAGCAAAAAATAAGCCAAGAAATAGCTTAAAATAAGCCCGAATAAGCTATACAAGCTACTATCAAAAAATAAGCATTCTAGCATCATATATTATTCAACCATCACGACCACAACATCAAAACTACAAAAACACTCTTTTTCTTTTTTACAACACACGAACCAAACACCCTCTTTTTTATTCATTTCGCTTTCAAAAATTGATTTTCACGACGATCAACTTGTACAACTAACATCTATGAATCAATATAAACTCAAAAGGACAAATGAAATTTAAATTTGAAAACTTACAAGAAAATCTTCAAATTTGTAGATTTCGACACGAACCGGACAACCCAAACGTTGTTTAAATGAACACCCAAACACTCGTATCAACTCGGAATATCACGTTCTCGATCAAAGTTGGAAAATATGTGGTGGTTATGGTGGTGTAGTGGCGGACGACCAAAGACACACACATAAGTGTGTGTTTATTTTTTGAAATGAAATGAAATTATGAGAAAATTATCTTAGTGGAAAGCATATATGTGTACATCTTTAGACAAGCTTGCTAAAAAATACCATGTTGTCCCTTGTTGACCCTATTGACCAGCCATGGATCCTAGGTGGTCTCGGGTCTTCCTTTTCGTGTCAGGATCACTTAAATACTGGTAAAACTCAACCGTAAAATGTACCCCAAAGTTAATTAGCATTTTTATTCACCTTAAAAGTACTTTTCCATTAACCTAGAGTATTTAGACAACATATTTTCACTTTAAAACCTTTCAAAACTCATCTGGACATTAACAGACGTGTCGGACTCGTTTTTTGGCGTTTCTCAAAATTTACGAGTCAAACCACCCCGAATACAAATAACACAATAATACCTTCCAAAAGGGATTATTAATCACAATAAACCACAATTCATCACAATTCTCATAAAAATCATCACCGTCAACATGGTACAAAATTTGAATAAACTGACAAATGTCAAATAGTCAAAGGACTATATATGAAAAATTCAGAACACAAAAAGGGCAAAGGTTACAGAGAGCATGGTATGACGAATTATCAAAGTTTCTCCAACAGAATCACTTCATTTATGGCTTTAAGCATTGGAGATGCTCTTATGTCACTTATCGTTTGTGAACTATGTAATGGAAACAGACTAAGTAGACTAGTTAGCCTTGGACTTTAGGCCTGCCCATGACACATTTTATTTAAATAAATACTCCTCTCCCTTCACTTAGGAGAGTTGTGTGTGTAAACTTATCTTTTGTTATATACCATCACCATTTCTCTTTACTTTCTCTACCTTTCTCTCTCTAAAATTTTATGTTCATATTGGTGTGATTTGATAGCATATTAGTGTCCTACATTTAGTATCAAAGCTCACGGTATGAATACAGATTTATTGTTATATGATTCGAACACCAAATCACCTAAAAAAAACCTAAGTCATGATCGTCCTTTGGAAACTCGCAAGCTTCTTTAAAATCTTAAGGTAAAATCGCTTTTAAAACTTAAAAGGTAGCATGTTTAAGTTGTAATCAGAGTTTTTAAAGAAGTTTTGTGAAAATAAATGGACTAAAAATAGTTTAAATAGTAGTTTTTGGTCGATTTTGTGTGTTTTTGAGTCGGGTATGAAATTCGGAAACATCATATGAAACTTGCAATCTTCATATGAATTTCAGAACTAGTACAAAAGGACAAGTTGTGCTCCTTGTTGGTTGGAAAGAAATTCGTAATAGTTTAAAATTTGGTACCTTTTGATAGATTCGGAACGTTTGACTAAATTCGTAACCTTTTGTAATTTTCGCAATAGTACCAGTAGGTGCTCCGTTGTTTTATAGGATGTAAATTCTCATGTTTTGGAAATTTGTAACAATGGAAATTTTGAAATGTTAAAAAAGCTTCTAAATGAAGATGGATTCTTACACATGAATTATACTAGCTATGGACACTGCGCACAACACATGGACTAATAATGTAAACAAGGGATAGTTAGAACCATGTTTGGATATAAAGACCCTCATGACTCCCCATGAGGGGTGTGAATGAATGTTAGGACTCTTGTATTCATTCTTCTCTATTTGTTTCACCCCCAAAATATCACAGCAGAAGGTAATCGGGGGCATGACGTTCATAGCATAATGTCACAAGTTATATCGAACGACCTCTATATGAGTCGTTTGAAAAATACACGTTCAATTGAATAAATAAGGTTTAACAAAGACATGTTTTGATACAACACATACATAAGCAGTTTTAATTCACATCAAACGTTATAGTAATGCATAAAATCTTCGTGATGAGGTGACCGCAAAAGACTCAAGTGAAATGCTCCAAGTTAATCCAAGATAATGTAATTTAGGACCTAAGAATACATACTAAAACGATCAACATAAAGTTGGTGAGTTCATGGGTTTAAGTAAATCCAAATGTAACATGGACCATAAGATTTCAAGTAATAATTATAACACATACAATATCCGAAAAAGTATTACTATTGCACTAAGCTCGTGACACTGAAGCCTTAACCGATGTTTACGTTGTTACAAGTTGTTGCCTCGGTATTCGATGTCTTGCCAAAATACCCATGTACTCCTTAAATGAAATGCGTCCATTTGACATTGTAATTAAGAAAGCGCTACTTACCTGGGCCGGGGTGTCAACCTCAATAGATCTATTCACAACATTCGTGCTTACAAAGTAATTAACGGTTCGTGATAGTAGGGACTTCATAGCAGTAGTAACTTAGGCAATATGTAAAAGTTTAAGTACTTGTATCTATAAGTAAAAATAAGCAATGTATTCTCACCCCAAAATATTTTAAAACGAGTAATAAACGAATAAACGTGGGGATATAAAAATCCCAAGTGTAGGGGTATTTGATGAGGTGTCATTTTATACACTTTTTAGGTGTCATTTAACCCCCTAAATCGTGAAAATATGCTCAGATTATGTGCTTAATCACTTCTTTTTGCACTTTTAGCACTTGGAAGACATTTAGAGGAAATACACATAACTTGGGCTCTATTTTGGAAGTAACGGGATAAGAGTGAAACTTTACACAAACGAAAGCTTGAAGAATTGCTTACAGAATGTGGAGATGGCGTCAGGATTCTTTACGACGCCGTTTGGATGATCAAGCGACGGTGTCAGAACTCCTGCAACAGTGTCAGAACGTAGCCTACCTAAAGGACCTCTAGAAGATTCGGCATCATAAGATAAATATGATCATTCAACTTATGCGCGAAGTGCCAAATATTGTTTTGATCATAACTCCTTCATACGAACTCGGATTCTTACGATTCAACTGCCCACACGATCGCAGCAAGAAAATCTACAACTTGGTGAAAAATGTCACTGCGATGGGGTCGGGATTTTTAGTGACACCGTCGGGATTGTCGACCTAGGGTTTTGCTATAAAATTGCCTCATAACTTCGTTTTTATCAAGCCCCCAACCCTAAGTCCGATTCTAGGGTTTGGGTATGTGTTTTTCAGCAACTTAGAAGGTCTAATTCAATCCATAAACATCTTGTAATGGTTTGATTATCATTTATAATATTTATTCATGTCTTCCAGTACTTTTTATTGTTGTATGATTTCTCTTGTTTTAAGTATGCTTGGCTAATTCTCTCTAGTATTTAGTTGGGAATGCACTGTAACTTGTTATTAGTGATATTGATCTTATTGTTTGTGTGATGATTCATTAAGTATAATTGATCTTTGTTATAAGTCTTGTTTCCTATTGCTATTATTGATGGATGTGTACGTTAGCTCTAGGAATACTAGCCATAATATAGTACAGTGGCATAGACGTCTAGAAAAAAACGGAGTGTGTAGAATGATACATCGGTAATAGTCTTCATTCTACTCTTTCCACTTATTTTATGGTTGATCCTCTTAAGTGTTTGTAACGATATATTAAGTAGTTGGCGGGGTCATGTTAATCGTTTATGACTTTGGTAATACTTACACAAATCTTCACATGTGTGACAATGAAGCAAAAGGTAGTATTGGATAGCTTGTATTTAGTAGTGAACTCATTGGTAATTTTAGCTTCATTGATTTTTTATTTTCTTGTTTATTTTATTTCTTGACGCATTAGGAATTGGCAGGATCTTAGATCCTTTTTCATACACTTCAACCCGAGATTTACTTGCTTTCATAAAATATAAAAATACAAAAATAATCTTCCTTCAACCCCTAGACCTTAGTAAACATTCGGTCCGGCCTTCACAGTGGTATTCCCCTAGAGAACGATAACAACCCACGAGTCTTGCCTTACTACACTACAACGGTTAGGTACTCTGTCTAGGGAGTTGTAAAACTTCTTGTGAGTCTACAACACCCGTGTCATGATGATTCACAAGAGAGTATACATCAGGTGGTAAACCCTAAAGAATGATATTAGTTGCCTTGATGTAACATGCTTCACGTACCTTTTCTTTGGGTGTGAGATCATCCATAGTTATGTCTCTTATTGCAATGAGTGTGGTTGCAGTTCCTGGAACAGGAATCGTTCCAAAATGGAATGGACCATTTTTTACTGAGTCAAGAAGTTGTTTACCATGTTCTTTACCTTGTAAGTAGAGTAGCATACGACTCTTCCATGAATCATACTAACTCCTTTCGAGCATTGGAGGACGGTTCTTAAATCCTACTGCAATAGCATTCTCAGCCATTGTAGACATTGTTGACATAATGATTTGATTGATGAGTGAAATGATGTTAAGGATCTTAAGTCGATTAAGTGGTGTTGATTATGGTTTGTTTAAACTTGATTATTTTAGGTAACATGTGCTTAATTGTTAAGTTTTGTAGCTTTAAGGACTAATTGTGTAGAATTATTTCACTTGTAGGGTTAACGGATGAAAGAGAAGTAAACAAGGACGAATGGTGAAGCAATTTTAGTCACGAGGGGTTAAATTGTTACTTTCGATTAGGGCTAACAAATTCAAAACCAACTTTTCCTGCCAAAACCCTAAACCTTTCTTCTTCCTTTCTAAAACCTGAAACCGCGGTGCATAAACCTTTAACAACCTTAAAACGCAGATTCAAAAGCCTTAAACCACGGGTTTGTAGCGGTTGATAAACCACAGGATGATCGAATCATTAAACCACGGTGAGTGGAATATGGAATACTTAAACCGCCTTTGTTACACGTGTTAAATCGCGGAGATAAACTGCCGTTAAGCTAAAACCTTAAACCGTGGTTGACATACTCCTTAAACCGCGACAAGTGGTACTTAAACCGCGGTGTGAATAACTTGTAAATCACGGGCACTCTAGTGATAAACCACATAGCAAACTAAAAACCGCGGAGACAAAGATCTATAAACCGCTGACATTTCCGTTAAATAGTGAGAATAAACATGTTGTACCTTGTCCCTTCCCTATTATTTTGGAAGTTGTCCCCTTTCACCTATAAACCTTTAAACTGTGATGAAGAACAAAGGTAATAAGCCCAGAATAAACACTCGAATAAGCAGTTTAACAAACCCAATAAGCCACGAGAAAAGGCAAGATTAAGCTACTTAATAATTTGTTTCTTCAAGTGTAAAATTTTAAGTGATAAAAAGCAAAGAAAAACTCAAACAAAACCTTAAAATATTTTTTAAAAAGCTTGTGAATAAGCTCAAAATAAGTTGTTACCCTTACTATAAGCCCACGAAAACAGAAACCCAATAAGCTAAACGTTTGTGACCAAGAAAGTAAAGAGCTTTTGATAAATTTGTAAACCACAACTAAGCCGAATCACAATAAGCTTAGAAATAAGCTGTTATTTCACGAAAATAAGCTTCAAAACTTTTTAACTTAAAGCTACAATAGAAAAGTAACAAGAAATCTTATAGCTTTAAGTGCAAAATAAGCTAGACACAAATAACCCTTTAGATTATTTAACTGTTACCCATAATAAGCTCGAATAAGCCAAAAATAAGCAATAATCAACCATAAATGAAAACCACTAAATCAAACCGACCCAAGATAATGACCAAGTCCTTGAATGTTTAAGGATAAAAAATTCATTTGAAAACATTGCATTCTCCTTGTGAGCCGATAATGACTTTAATGTTCCGCATATACCCTTCCATATCGTAGCTCATAGTTTGTCCTACCTTAACTAACTCATCCATCAATTGCAATATTGAAGCGCCTGTGTGAAACCACTTCGAACAAACACTATTATTCGATGAAAGTTTTCCTTTGGGAACAGACTCTTTAAGCTTATTTAAGTAGAATTAACATGCTCATTTACCTCGTTACTTGTAGCCCCTTTCACCTTTTTGTTCACCTCCTCCACGTTAATCACACTTGGTGTAAAACCAGGTAGATATTTCAAGTCGTCACCACTATCCTTTCTCTTGTTCAGGATATCATGTAAATTAAAAGGGTCCTTAGATAGAACTTTGTCCTTATCATGCATTATATTGTTATGGTTGTTTTCATAAAGTAAGTCGTTATTGTGTATACAACTTGATTCAGAGACCCTCTCAACATCATTATATGTTGTGACTTTATCTCCAGACTATGACCTGTCGTCTTTCGCATCTTCTTCATTATCAGATGACTCACTTTCATTAGACATTACAAATAAATGGATCCCAGGCTTCCATTTCCTTTGCACGAATCCAATACACTGAACCTTTCATAATGGCTTTAAAACATTCAGCAATTATCTCGTTGAGCTTAGTTCTCAAACACAAACGCTTACAAATTAGAGATTTTTCAGCTAAATCCTCCCATTCAACAAGGTCACCTCATTTATATGCCACTTTAGCAAATGTATTACGGGTCCACACTTTTAGAGGCAAGCCTTCGAGAAATCCAAACGACTCCCTCATCACTAATGAAAGAGTTACAAGCTGGTTTTAGAGAGGAGAACCACGACCCCACACCTGTATGATACAAAAGTTTCTCCTTGGCAAAGATAGAGACCATTTCAATAAGGACCTATAAGCCTCCCAAATATGTGAATGAGAAGTTCTGAAAACCCTCCTTTTCTAAAATAACATATAGATTAGGCATAGCTGTGATATCTTTTACTTTACCCATAAGAGATAAGCTAACATCTCTATCCTAAAAACATAAGTCATCAAGAATCAAAGATGGAAGAACCTGTTCAGACATGACGTTACCCGGTTTAAGAATAGAGACATAAGAACCTGGTGAATTCCTCTCATTAGCATTAGAGGGTGAGAAGTAGCAGAAGGTTTATGTTCTCTATGAAAACGGGCAACATTTGCATAAAAATGGAAGCGCCCAATCCAAATGGTGCACAAGTTCATGACAAGACGATCAATATTATCAACCTTAATAAACTAGACGAAAGCAAATCGCTTACCTACTTTTGATTTCTTATAAGGAATGAAAGAATCCACAATGACTTCATAATCATTACACACCTTCCATAGATCGCAAGCCGTAACGTGATCAGGGAAGTTAGTCAAGAAAATTGATTGAGAGATTGATTGGGTTTGATCCTCCTTAGATCTATAAGACTTCCAATTATCATCCCCCATAATGAATAATCAAACTGAAACCTAAGAAACAGAAATCAAAACCCTAGGAAAAGATACCCTAAATCGAATTAGGGCTTGAAAGAAGAACACCAATGAATGAAATAGAACTAAAAATCAGATCTAACAAAACACAACAAATGAACCCTAAAACATCAAACCAGTCCCTATGGTTCTAAAGCAAGCAAACCTGTAAGAAACTTCATTATGGGAGATCATCATGACATGATAACACTCACGATAACAGGGCCTTAGCAAGTATGTTACATATGGAAGGTAATAGATCGGAAGAAGATAGGGATCTTGGTGGGAGCCATGTTTCACCAGAGAGAAAAGGGTTTCGTAACAGTGCTTCCAATTAATCATCTAATGATGTAAAAAGCACTTAATTAAATGTAACACTTATATATGCGTTTACCAAATCCTTTAAAATTATGAGGAGCGTTATTTTAGATACTAAAGGACTCATCCCCACCATCCATTTTAAAAAAATCAACGGCTGAGATTAAAAGCATTTTATTATTTCACCTATTTTTATAATTTAAATATCTCATTAACCATTAATGGTTATACAAAACAAATTATACCGTCACAACCAGTATTTGATTATCTTTCTATAGACGGACACTTTAATATACCTTCGATAAACTTTTTTTCTTTGTTTTTTACATTTTTTTTCTTTTTTTTGTTTTTGAAACTTTCATGAAGTTATCACATGTGATTAAACACTAATTTGAATATTCGTATAAAATCACATGTGATATAACACTAACATCATATGTGATTTAACACTCGTGTGATTTCATTAGAATTACATATCATATGCTGTTAGATTCAAGAAAAGTATCTCTTATTATATGAATTGGTCTTTGTATAGTTTTGTTTAGTTTTATAGTTTTATTAGTAATTACAATATAATAAAGTCTATATTGGTCAAAGTTAAGTAAAGTTGACCAAGGTTTGACTAAAGTTAGAAAAATAGAATAGGATTAGCAATAAGTATAAATACTCATCTAGGAGGGGTATTTATACAAGTCTTTACATTTGTTGTAATTCACTTCTCCCTCCCATTTCTATTTTCTCTTTGAAATAAAAATTTAGAAAATGATAAAAATACTCTCTAGCTCCTCTCCTTTATTCTATAAGTTTTTGTATGGTTACTACTATGCAAACATGACATATAACAAGTGGTATCTATCGTCGGGAGAGATCTAGTGTGTGTTTCGTGAATCAAATCGAGCTTAACCGTGAGAAATTTCAATCTACAAGCTTCCATATCGATGAATAGTAGGTTTCGTAAGAGTTAGATTTATGACTTGATGAGTTTTTTTTATCTTAAAACACATAATAATAGCTTTCATAATCATCAAATTGTAGGTTTAATATCTAGATTACGAAAAATACGTGTTTTAGATTGAATTTGATCGAAAAATATAGATCCGATAGCTTTCGTAAGCAAGAAATAGGTTTTGGTAACTATTTTTAGGCAAGAAAATAGATTTCATATTTCATTTTTGAGCTTTCGTATTATAGATTTGGTTTCATAACTGTCATACCTAAGTAATATCTTAGCTTTCGTAACGTTGTTAAACTTTCGTAACATTTACATTAGCTTTCGTAGCATAGAATTTTATCAATTTAGAAAAGATATCATTGAGATTATCACTTTAAAATGCTTAAAAATTAGATTGATAGATTTTTTTGTAGCTAAGAATTTACGAAAGTAAGAGATTTCTTAGATTTTATGAAAATAGAAGTTATTTGGAATTTACAAAAGGAGGTTTCGTAAATTAGAGCTTTCGGTAACCGTTTGGTTTTGTAAACAGTGGTAGAATTGTGGTTTCGTAAACAAGAGGTTTCATATCAAATACTTGGTTTTGGTTTCGTACTTCAAGCTTACGTATCACATGTTTCGTAAGGAAGGTTTCGTAACACAGTTTCTTAACTGAGGGTTTCGTAAAGAGGTTTCGTATTACAGTTGAGGTTTCGTAAGATTTGGTTTCATAACAAAGGTTTCGTAACATTGTATTCATAATTGGAAGGTTTCGTATCTCATTGGAAAAGGTTTCGTAACACATTTTGGGGTTTCGTAAACTGTTTTAGAGGTTTCAAAACACAGTCACTGGGTTTCATAATACAATTTTAGAGGTTTTGTAACACATTTGGTGGTTTCGTTACACTATTTCATAGTTTCGTATCTCATAACTTTCGGTTTTTGTAACACAGTTTGTGAGGTTCGATCTACTAATTTTGGATAATTGCGCTTTTCGTAACAGGCTTAATGTTACTTAGACTTTCCGTACAAATCAAGGTTTAGTTTCTTCAAGGTTACTTCATTGTAAGACAAGACAAGGTTGTAATTGCTCGTTAACTTCACGATTACAAGACTTTATCTCCAAAACGATCCAAGTTTGCATTGTAAACATTTGATACAACATGTCTACTTTAAATCAACAAACTTTAGCAGATTCGAGAGCTAATAATAAACCTCTAATGCTTGAGAGATGGAATTATATTCCATGGGAAAGTAGATTCAGAAGGTTTTTGGATAATAAACTTGAAGAAGGGGAATTTATGTGGAATTCAATTCAAAATGGACCTTATAAGAGGCCAATGATTTGTGATCCAGACGGAGCTGCGAACTTAAATGGTACTGTGAAAGAAGTACTTGAACCGTTGTCCAAAATGACTGAAGGTGACAAGAAGCAATACATTGCGAATGTGAAAGTCATGAATTATCTTCTTCAAGCAATATCAAATGATTATACAATTCAGTGGAATGCATGAAAAAGCTAAGGAATGTGGGGAACGAATTAAAGAGGCTGATGTTTTGTATTCAGAATGTTACTATACATGTTAAACACTCCACGTCCAATGATGAGTTTTTTGACAATTTGCAGCAAAAAGAAGGAGAATCAGTAGAATCTGTGTAGGAAAAATTGACAACACTTGTGAATATTATGGATCGTAATATTGTTCGTCCTATTTCAGTGTCAATCAACACCAAGTTTCTCAATTGCTTACAACCCGAATGGAGCAAATATGTCACCTTGGTTTGTCACAATCAAACTGGGGAGATAGTTTCTATTAAATGTAATGAATTCATCAGTAACAATTCGAACCAATTTGTCTAGCATCCAAAGCAAAAGAAAGCTACCAAAAATCCTGATCCATTAGCCCTTATTGCTCATTCAACTGCTTCTTTATCACAATCTCATGCAAAATCTTCTTATTCACCACAACCATATTATGTCTGATGTGTCGTTGTGTGGTGTATATTTTTATGATTCAAGTTTTAAATCTATATTTTGCTGACTCAACCAAAAACAACACTTTAACGGGCAGTGTACCCGGTCGGTGTTAGATTCATGGTAAGTAGGGTGTCGACACTTGAAGGCAAAAGGCGTAAATCCTCATTTATTAATATTTTGGTTGTCTAATCTAAGTTAATTCTAATCTAAGTCAAACCTATGCTAATCCTTTGTTAGTTCTAATCCTAATTCTAACAGGTAAAATGGGGGTTTCAGCCTGAGAGACTGGCATGGGTTTGGTGGTGACTATAATCAATTCATTTTAAACCAGCAGCAAATTAACAGAAGATCAAAGGAGCGGTCAAGCATATAATAGACAACAATATTAGACATCCTTAATCCGATAAAAGTTGGTTTGTTTGTTCTGTGCAATGATTACTTATCTCAAAGAGGCCCATATCCATGCTTAAACTAGGCGAGACTTCATCCTAAACCTAACACAATAACTATGTCACAATTTAAAAGCATCCGGCATGAAGCATCCTTTTTTTACTGATTATAATCTATCTTAGGGATTAAAGCAATGGTGATCTTGTTAAACCCTAGCTCATAGAGACTTTACCCACTTACTGCTTAATGGCAATTTATACTCTAGTAGTCCACTTGTCCAACTATCAAATGGAATCAGAACATTATTCGTTGAATTATCTGGATTCGCCTACTAGTCAACATGTCTAATAAACCAAAGGCAATATCCGATTAACTAGTTAAGCCAGAAGCATATCGTTAGCACGGATTTAGAAGGACAATATTTGTGTTCTAGATGTATAAATTTACTATATGGAGAGCTATCCCGCATCTAGACTACTTGCTCGTATCACAAGAACCAAGTTAGAAAGATAGGTCGCATACAAGCACGTAAACAAGTATAAATTGATAAACATAAACACGCATACAATGATAAATTAAGAAATCAAGCTATAAACAAAACCAAACATTCAGATCTTTATAAAAATGCCTAATACCTGAAGGTATTAGCCTTCAAACATCATAATTAATACAAGAGTAATGGCTTAGCCAAGGTAAACTAACCGAGTTAACGAATGAACAAAAACTGAAACTATTCCAAAAAGTATATAAGAAATTACACGTTTTCTCCTATGATTGGAATACGTTTCCAGACCACTTTTGCTCTTTTCTCCACTGAAAATCGAACTTTTGTAGTTTAGGTATACGAGAATAATATTTAGCACACTTAAAAAACACATTTTTGAGTTTTGTATATATAGGGTTTGGAGTCGGTGTCGATACGGCATATCCAATGTATTAGGTACGGCGTATTGGGGTTTCTTGGAGTAGGGACCATGTTTGATATCTTCTAGAATATTCACAGGGTATATATCCAATACGACATATTGGTCTTCTCTGGATACGGCATATTTGATCTCGGTTTCCTAGTGGTCTTGGTAAGTGCAAAGCACGGATACGCCGTATCATCTGCTAGAAACGGCTATTGTTGTACAAGAATAGTAATTTTCAAAATATCTTCATTTAAGCTCTAGAATGCACGCCTTTTGCTAATATTCACCAAGTACTCCATAATTACTGCAATTCTCAAATATAAATGATTAAGTAATAATTCTTTGCAATAACTATACAAAATGGGTTAATAACATGGGATAAATGATGCTATAAAATAGACTTATTTGAATGTCATCAAATGTCCCTCCCACTTAAATCCTACTTGTCTTCAGTAGCCTTAGAAGTTTATAAAAATGTTAGAGCCCCTAAGGGGAATATTTTTCCGATAAATAGCATTTATTCGATCTATTACAAGTACACAACCAAACACCTCACGAAATAGGAAGATGAAAACACTCAAATCACTCAACTAATCTATGTGGTAACATGTAACTAATTCGCTCAAATTTCCCGTCAAGACGATATACCATCAAAGCTTTGCAAGGATACACACTCCAACCGCTAAAGCTAAGGAGTAACAAGTTTATAAAGGTAAATATGGGTTTATATGATAAGGCTTAGGGTTGATCAGTCTTCAATCTTTTACCAGAAGTACCACTCCAACAAGGCAGCTGAAGCACAAATACATGGCCAGAACGACGAATAGACATGTATGTTCGATCACATCCTCATGAATTTAACACAACGGTTAGATGAAGTAATGATAAGGGTAGGAACCTTCTAACTTTAACCAAAAGTCGTAAACTAACGAGGCAGCTGAGACATGCATACATGGCCGTAACGATGGAATAGACATGCATGCTCGTACAAATCCTCATTCGCATAAAACCAGCGGCTAGTCATTAGGAAAGAGAAGTAAAATGTTGTTAAATAAAAATTACGAAACTAATAGATTAAGTCCAAAATACAAGTTGCTAGACACTTTTTTCCTGACCGTTACCATGATAAAGACACAACTATTTACAACGTCTTGATCATATATCAAAAACAACAACCTAAGTTGGCGTTCCTATAACGGTCAACTTCCTAATCATCCCATACTTTACGTACTTTACACATCCCATACTTTACATACTTTACAAGAAGTGGCGATATCTTCCACTTTATACAATACTCTACATCGTCGATTTGTATCAACGAATAATCGATCCTTCGTGTAATTCCTTCGATAGTTGCGAATCGATTATCTTTAAACTTTCCTTATCTTTTTTTGTTGCGATTTTTCGATTTTTTTTAATTTTTTTTGCTAACACTATACTACGAAACTCGGTGTAGTTTCACCATCTTCATGATCATAATAATTTCAGATAATTCCTTCATTCTTCGGACGTACCAATGTGCAAATTTCTTCCAACCGTACCAAAATAGACACAAGACTCGGGAAATACAAACTTTACACTTTAAGCAACTAGCAACTGTAAAATAAACTTAATCTAACAGGGTAGGCTAAGGTGTAAAGGTGTAACGAAACAAATAATTGGTGTAATTCCTAAAGGATTGGCTCTACGGGTTGTTCTAGGGGTATCTTACTCTTAAAATAAGAGTAAACAAAGGGTTTATATGGGGGTTAACTAACCAATGTAGTTAGTTAATAAGCAACATGTAAAGGCGATTTGGGTGTAATCCTAAAATTTACCAATTTAAACAAGTTACTCCATCTAAATCCATAGTACTCATTATTGCGGTCTCGAATAGATATACCAAGCCAAGTTCTAAAGTCTACTACATCACCGGCACACTCATATTTTATAGAATTTGGGTAACATTTGGAAACGAATAAAGTTAAATTCTCACAATATCTAACAAGGGTTATTGTGTGCGGGTTATGTAACATGTAATTTCACAAAAGTATGCATGAAAAAATTTTAAATTGAACTTAATTTAAGCATTTTAGTGTGAAAATTAGGACAAGTATACATTCTAATTCCCATCTCCCCACTTGAATTATACAACGTCCTCGTTGTATAGATAAAACATTAAATACGGGAATTTAAAAAGAATTAAAATAGGAAACTCCCCTGATATTTTCTCGGTAGATTCTCCATGTTAAGTTTATTAGCAAGAATTTGTGTTGTAGATGCGTCTGAATTCCAGCATGTCTACAATCACACATAGGACTCCGTATGATTGATACTTTACCAATTCGTCGATTTCTTTGCTTCCAAGGTCCTGTGTAAATAATAGGAAAAACGTGTATTCCTATCTTGGTACCTACGGTTAATTTAAACTAAACGAAACAAACTAAGTACGAGTCAGTTTGGTGAACACGCCGTATCATGTGCATGAATACGCCGTATTGCCAAAACTGACAATAATGTTTTTAAAGTGCATAAAAAATAAAGACTAATAACGTCTAGACAATCAATACGTCGTATGGTATGGAGCGGATACACCGTATTGATGTCTGGGAAGACATGCTCGATAAAAATAAATACCATTCCGGGTTATCTCCCGGGAAGCACTTTTGTTTACAGCGAAGTCTTTAAGTTAGACTTTTCTCCAACTTCTCCTTTACAGTTATTTGGTGCGCGTCACCTTCCATCCGTTGTCCTTTTTTGGAAAAATATCTTGGTAGATTTTGGACATATTATTTTTGTTTCTCTCCTAAATATCATATTCACTTCTTCTTATAGCAATATATTCTTCATTGGGTCAAAGCGAGTACTGAATAGCTTCAAACTTTTTTACTTTACACATTCTTTTGTTAGGTTGCTCATCAATGGATTCGGATGTATTGCTATATATGCGCTTTGTCTGACTTTGTCCATCTTCCTTTTCGGTGTCGCACTTTCCATGTGTTATCAGATAAGGTTTGAAGAACGAGT
This sequence comes from Tanacetum coccineum, assembly GCA_026074375.1. Classification (NCBI taxonomy): domain Eukaryota; kingdom Viridiplantae; phylum Streptophyta; class Magnoliopsida; order Asterales; family Asteraceae; genus Tanacetum; species Tanacetum coccineum. Next base: position 18,105 of record BQNB010034185.1, read on the forward strand.
CAGTAGTAGTATTGTTAATATTCAAGTTGTCATCATCCATTCGTCTCTTATTCCAACTCCCATTCATCTAAGCATGGAACAATACTTTTTTAGTTCTTCCATCTATTTTCGTATGTTTATCAAATGATGAATTTACTCGTGATACAAGTGGATCTATCCCCTAGTTATCTCCTTCGTTCAACATTTCTTCTTCTCCATCATATGATTCGGGATAAAATTTACAGAAGAATTTCTTAACAAGTTCTTCCCAAATGGAAATTTTTTCTTTCCCCCTCGTTTATCCACCATTGTCTTGCGTCATCCGCCAGTGAGAGAGGAAATATTTTCATTCGTAGCTGATGGGAATCCACACCAGGAATGTAGATTAAATCAATCATTTCAAGTACCTTAGCGATGTGGTCCATTACATCTTCGTCAATCCATCCGTGGTACGCATTCTTATGTAATTCCACCAAAAATTCCTTGCTGAGTTCAACGTTTATATCGTTACAGGTGATAGAAAGATTTGATTCATTTTGAGCATTCACTATGTATTTCTCATAAAAGTTAGTTCTGCCATGACATCTTATGGTATCTTCTTTAGTCTACTAGCTCTGATAAGTATTATCTGTCACAATGGTAAAAATAACAGCAGGATTTGCTCTATAGAAAGATAGAAAAAATTTTAGCACAAAAATCAAGTATGAAAAATAAGATTTTGATTATGTTCCAGATGATCGAGACGCCGTATTCAATAGAAGTGAATACGCCGTATTAATCAGTTGAATGAATACGCTGTATTGGATAGAAAGTTGCATATACCGTATCCGATGGAAGTGGATACGCCGTATCAAATTATCGACCAAAATAGTGTATTAGAAAAACAATTAAATTAAACACACATATATACAAGCAAACAATTAAACTAACAAATATACATAATATACAAGAATAAACACTAATCTAATTTACACTACTCCTAAGGGTTAGATCTAATCTAAAAACCAAAATAAAAAATAAAAATCAAGATTAATTTTCACTTCCCCGACAGCGGCGCCAAAAACTTGATGTGTCGTTGTGTGGTGTATATTTTTATGATTCAAGTTTTAAATTTATGTTTTGCCGACTTAACCAAAAACAACACTTTAACGAGCAGTGTACCTGGTCGGTAGTAGATTCGTGGTAAGTAGGGTGTCGAACACTTGAAGCGAGGTTAAATCTCTCAATTTATTTATATTTTGGTTATCTAATCTAAGTCAAACTTATGCTAATCTTATGTTAGTTCTAATCCTAATTCTAACAGGTAAAAGGGGGTTTCAGCCTTAGAAACTGGCATGGGTTTGGTTGGTGACTACAATCAATTCAAGACACTTTAACCCATGTAAGCAAATTAACAGAAGATAAAAGAGCGGCCGAGCCTTATAATAGAAAACTGTATTAGTCATCATTAATCCGATTAGAAGTTGGTTTGTTTATTCAGTGCAATGATTACTTATCTCGAAGAGGCATATCATTCTTAGACTTAGGCGGGACTTCATCCTAAGACCTAGACACATTAATTCTGTCACAATTAAAGCATCCACATAAAGCATCCTTATTTGCTGATTATAATCTATCTTAAGGATTAAAGCAATGGTGATCTTGTTAAACCCTAGCTCATAGAGACTTTACCCACTTACTGCTTAATGGCAATCTATACTTCCTCTCAGAACAACGTATTGACTTCTACAGTCTAAATGGCGTATCTGTTCTTCCAAACAATATGGCGTATTCTGTATAATCAATACGGCGTACTGACCTTTAGCAGACAATACGGCGTATCCAAATCAATTGAATATGGTGTATTGCTCATCTGATACAGTAACAGTAGTTATTTTTCGTATTCGATTTCCTGTTTATTGTGTTCTCTTCCGAGAGGGCACAACCTACTAACCATTTGTGCTTATTTTTAGAATTCTGAATTTGACGATGACAAGAACAAACGACGTATTGTCTTCATTACCCGAAAAAGCTACATCTCTAATGATAACGAAGGAAGAATGATCGAGAGAAATTTTGTTGAGATACAGGGAACATTTTTGATCAAGATACGAGAAAATACTTTCAGTAGGGCAATTGGAGAAAAAATGTTTGAGCACATTAATAAATTTCTTGAAGTAGTTGGGCCAATCAAAATTAATGGGGTAAGTCAAGATCGATTTAGGCTTAGCATCTTCCCAATTTCACTCGCGGGATACAAGCCCAGCTCAACAACCTCGGGAGAGAGATTAAGAAAGTCAACGAGAAAGTATACGCTGCTCAGGTCGGATGCGAACTATGCAAAGGACCACACTACACAAAGGACTGTCCACTCAAGGAAGAAGTGAATACTCTTGAAGAGGCTTATCACACACAGTTTGGAGCACCCTATCAACCTGCAGGACAATATAAAGCAGCAGGGCCAGGATTCTACCAACGTAATAACAGAAATTCTTCATACCCTGATCGAAGACAGACATTAGAAGAATCACTGACCAAATTCATGGCTGAGTCAGCAAAGAGACACAAAGAGAACTCGAACATACTCAAGGAGATTCGAGCTTCTACCGATGCAGCTATAAGAAATCAAGGAGCATCGATTAAGACCTTGGAAATTCAAATTGGTCAAATGAGCAAAGTCTTACAAGAAAGAGGAATCGCAGGTCTACCCGGCTTAACAGAACCAAACCCAAGGGACCATGTAAAATCGATCTCAACCGCTAAAGCTGATTCATCTGAGATACGCCGTATGGGATGTAGTCCATACACCGTATCGGGCACACATCACAGAAGCTTTTCTGAAACGGTTCCCTTCCCAAGGCGACTACAAAACTACAGATGTGATGATTAGAAAGAGGAACAAGATGTGAAGATTCTGGAAGCTTATGATCACACCTTGCCTCAAAAAGAAAAAGACCCAAGGAGCTTTACTTTACCTTGTTTTATTCATAATGTTTGTTTTGATAAAGCCCTTGTTGACCTAGGAGCAAGTATGAGTGTTATGCCATTTTCTACCTACTCCAACCTTGGTCTAGTAATTTTATCTCACACTAGGTTGACCATTGAACTGGCTGATAGAACAATAAAACAACCAAAGGGTATTGCTGAAAACGTGCTAGTAAGGATTGGCAAATTTATTTTCCTTATATACTTTATCATCTTGGACATACCTAAGGATGAAGATGTCCTTTTGATCCTCGGTCGACCATTTTTGTCTACTTCCCATTCCAAGATTGATGTTTACAAAAGAAAATTTACTCTAAGGGTTGGGGAAGAAAAACTTGTTTTTAAAACTATTAAGCCTGCTACTAGCTTAATCAGTAGGGTCTTTATGTTAAAAGATCTTGATTCAAAAACAAAGCTTATAGGAGAGGATAAAGAGTCATTTGGCCTACTTTATGGCAACTACATTGAATTAAATGATTTGGACACACCTCTAGAACCCGAGACGAATCAATATATTGATTTTGAGCCAACTTTTGTCAATGAACCTGATAATGTTAAAACCAGTTCTAAGTGTTGTTATAAAATGAAGTTTTCTTGCACGATTGGGTATAAAAATGTTAATGCTGACTTCATCCATTCCTTATCTATTAATTTAATAACCAAAAGATTTTATTATTCTATAATTAAGGACAAGGATGATTATGAAGGGAAGAGTCCATCCGGAGCTCTAATAGATATACCTGTTTTCATTGGAAAATTTTCTATTCTTATAGGTTTTACCATCATTGACGATGAAGATGTAACAAGAGACGTTGCGCTCGGCATGCCATTTTTCATGAAATATGTGTCATGCCAAATGAAATTCGCTCACGGGGATAAGTGCGAGCGAATGGTGGATGAATGAAGAAGAAAGAAAAGGTCTAACTTAAAGACCGGCTGAAACAAAAGTGCGTCCCGGGAGACAACCTGGTCGTTTTTAAATTGTTTGAATTGTTTTTAATTGTTTGCACGAGTCTGTCTTCCCAGACACTCCATACGGCGTATCGAACCCCTCTGGATACGGCGTATGGATGTGTCTGGATGTTATCAGTCTGTAATTTAATTTCTAGTACTTTAAAAACTATTTATTTGTTTTTACAGGAACCATACGGCATATCCTAGGGTTTGGGATATGGCGTATTGATCCCTGTACAACATGTGTGTTTAATTATTTTCCTGCATTGTAACCATTGTATAACTGAGATAGGAATTGCACTTATGTCTTCTAAACTTTTATGCAGGACCTTGCTACAAGGAAAATTGACGATATGGTATACTCTGAAAAAGACGTGTGTTGAACTCGTACGAGCATTTTGAAGCCTCGTCAACACACTTTTGCTCAAGAACTCAAATTGGAGAATCATCCTGAGCAACATATCAGGGGAGTTCCTCATTCTAATTCTATTTCCCATTTTCTTTATTTATTTTATCTATACAACGAGGACGTTATATAATCTAAGTTGAGGGATGGAGAATTAGAATGCCTACTTGTCATTTCTTTTACAAATAATATGCTATATGCTTAGATTATGCCAAATTTAAAATTTTTTCTAGCATAACTTTTGTAAAAATTACTAGTTACATGACCTCGCGCACTATAACCCTTAATGCTAAATTATGAGAATTAAGCCTATTCCGTTTCTAAACATTTACTAAAAATTCCACAAAAATTATGAGTGTGTCGGTAATGTAGTGGACTTTAGAACTTGGCTTGGTATATCACTCGAGACCACAATGAAGAGTACTATGGACTTAGATGGAGAAACATTTTTAACTGGTAAATTTCTAGGAATACACCAAAAACTTAAATGTTGTAAAATTAACTAACTACACTGGTTAGTTAAACCCCGTGTAACCCTTTGCTTACTTTCACTATAAGAGTAAGATCCTCTAGAAAAACCTGTTGAGTCATTCCTGTCTTTTTCACATCATATGTCTATTTCGTTACACCTTTACACCTTAGCCTACCTTGTAGATTAAGCCTACTTAATCAAAGTTGCTAGTTTATTTTGTGTAAAGTCTTGTATTTCCTGTGTCAAAGTGAAATTTTCTATCTCCGGTTAGGTCAAGAAATTGCACAATGCAATGGAAATATTTGTAGCTCGTGTGTTTTGCTACTTTCGCGATTATATATTATGTCTGAAGAAGAAATGTAAAAAGGAAAATTTATCCGGACGAATGAAGATGGTAAAGACGGTGAAATTACACCGAGATTTATGATGTATTGTTGAAAAAAATGGAAAAATAAAAAATACATCAAAAAAGAGAAGGATGATTGATAGTCGGTTCACTAAACTTAAACCGATGAAATACTTGGAAGGATCGATTATTCGTTGATATATGTAAGTAAATTTGGGATGTTTGGGAAGTTGACCGTTATGGGAACGCCAACTTAGGTTGTCTTTGTCATTTCTATGATCGAGGCGTTTGTATATATCGAGTCTTTATCATGGAACGGTCGAGAAAAGTTACTAGCAACTACCATATTTGTTCAATCTTAATCTATTCGTTTTGTGAATTTTACTTAACAACAATTTACTTCCCTTTCCTAGCAATTAACCTTAGGTTTTACTCGAACGAGGTTGAGATCGAGTCATGCATGTCTATTCCGTCGTTACGGCCATGTATGCGTGACTCAGCCACCTTATTGGTTTATTACTTTTGGTGAAAACTAGAAGATCCCTACCCTATATCATTCTTCATACTAACCCTTGGTTAAACTCGAATAAGGATGTGATCGAACACACGTGTCTATTCTGTCGTTATTGTCGTGTATAACACCTTATGTTTTAGGTCATTATATGACATTATGTAATTCACAATTTATTTTTAGGGTTTTACGCGTTTGCTCTTAAACCGTAAACGTTAAGTTAAATCGCGTAAACTAAAAATGATCATTCAATGTAAACGGGCATTAAATGATTAAATGTTTACATCAAGCAAGTGTTATATGATTATTATGAGGATAATTAATAACTTTGTTCATCTTATTTTTATTAGCTACGTAAAATGCTTATGTTTCGCGATAAAACGCGTTTCGGCATTCCCGAAAGCACCAAAACCTAACTACGCTTAAACGAATACCCACGATTATACCCAATACCCAAAATAATCAATATAACATCACATGGGAGCCTATGTGGCCAAAATTTTCAAGATAGGACCAAGAGATATCAACTTGCTAAAAATATCTAGGTTAAGAAAGATCATAGGGAACCAACTCTTACACCATGAACCACTTGACTAATTAACCTTGTGCAAGGGTTAGAAAGTGACCATGGTTAGGTTAGTTAGATATTTTCACTATAAATAGCATGCATGCACTCTTCCTTTCATAAACACTTAACAAAAATCACAAAAACTCTTCCTTGTCTCCTCTCATAACCCACGGCTCAAAACCCCTTTAATACACAATCCATACTTTGATTTTCTTTCACCATATTAGTGTTTACATATCATACTTAAGGTATTCTAAGAAGAATTGAAGGGTTGGTTAAGCTTTGAAAGGGTTTTAAGAAGATATTGCAAGATTAGGGTTTTTGGTAAAAATTAGGGTTTCATCCTAATTTTTCAAGCCAAGAGGTTTAATCACAAGGGTGTGATTGTTATTCTTACCTCTACTCATCCACACAAGGTTATATCAAAAGCTTAATCTATTCATATTTAAGATTTTATGTGTTCATATGCTTTACTTAGTTAAATCACCATTTAGGGTACTTTTGAATATGTAAAATGGATTTTTACATATGATTAATGTTTTGTACACTTATTTACATGTCATATGGATGATAATATTATGTTAAAATGAATGTATGAAGTGTTTAACATGATGCTTTAAGAGTAAACAAGTTTAAGTGCAAATTAGGTTTCTAAAATGTCAACTTTAGGATTACAAGTAAAAATGGTAAAATACATGTTTAAGTCTTGTTTATCTTGGCCTCACATGAAGGCAAAACCATGACCCTAAATGGACCAAATATATGTAAGACATAAGATATTAAGGGTTCTAATGGGTTTGTAACAAAGTGGTAAAGCTAAAAAAGTCCTAAAACAAGTTTTAAACAATTTTTAAAAAATATCTTAAGGGGCTGATTTAATTCGAAATTTACATATATTTATTAATGATTTTATAAAAAACTACATGTCAAAAGTGGATTGAGGGGTCATAAAGAACTCGAAAAACCGATTAATAACGAAGAAGATACGCTATTTACAAGTTTACGATAGTTAATACTTTTATAAAACAAATTTTATAAAAAGTTACTATTCATGTACAGAAACTTAGTACTCTATAAACAACAATACTTGATAAAACTTCAATTATGAAACGTGTTCGACTAGAATCGCTAAAACGGAGCAATAACGAATAATATACGACAAAAACGGGTTTACCGTTAATTAAAAGTATAAAAACTATTATAAAGCTGTTATGAAAGTAAAAACACTATTCAACACCAGAATCTCAAAACCTAAAATTTGATTTTATGATCACTCTGACTTAATACGAAAGCGTGGGCAAAAGAAACTCGGAAACCTTAAAACGACAAAGGTTTTATTTCATTTGTACTAAAAGGCGTAATTATAAACGTTTTACTTTATAATGAATGATTTTACTTAAACAATAGATGGTGATATAGCTTTATATATATATATATATATATATATATAATATATATATATATATTATAATATATATATATATATATATATATATATATATATATATATATATATATATATATATATATGTTATTAGTTATCAAAGTGCTATATTAAACTAGGGAATTTCATAATGAGGCTTCTTCGGATGGCTTATTGACGAGTGTTGATATACAGATTTAAAGTGTCCTAACTCCCTCGTACGTCATGTCATGACCTCTCAATTATGAAATCGCAGACGATAGTACGATGATAACCTATATGGATTTATATGCAGATGATGTATGAGACAACATACTTGAATACTGTTTGATCTATATTAACTAGGTGCCATTCGACGTTAGCCGTGGACGCTTTTTACTTGGGATATTTTTTGTTATCAGTTTACTCACTCAAGTAGTTCATAGCCCCATGTTTTTGCAATTATTAAATTACAAGTTTTTGGTGTGAGAAACATATCATGTTTTACAATGACGCAAGTGAACATTTTATCATAAATAACGTTTTGCCTAAGTAGGCGATAACCCACTATGCCCATGAATCATGAGACTGTCAATTACTGAGAATGTTAGCGCGAATGATTATAGATAGATCTAATTGGATTACCTCCCCGTTCGGTACTAGCAATCACCTGGAAACGAACGTACATCACGTCGTATACAGATGTTACGGTTGAACATCATACATGGGCAATGTAGGCAATATTTTATATTGTATTCATTTATGTCAGCTACGTTGTCATGAGCTTAGGTAAACAAATTACATTTTTTGTGATGTCTGCTCTGTTGCATTATCACTGAAAAGTCTTGCGGTCCTGCATATACATTTACATAAACCTATAAATTCCACCAACTTTATGTAACGTTTTTAAATTCAATGTTTTCAGGTCGATAAGCACGAGGTGCGAAGGATACATTGTGGTTATAAGTTATGAAGTCATTCATTAAAAGATTTTAGGTCGCATACATTTTGTGCTATCTGTTATGTGCTGTAAATCTTTGGCAATAATAACAAGTAAACAAGTAAAGCTCAGGCTTTTGTAACACATACTTTATAAATCCAAGTATAAGTTTAAACGACTTTTTGGTCGTTCTTATATTATCTTGTGTTGTTGATCTGAGAAGTAACACGCCCCGGACCCTAATTCCACTGCGACCCAATTTGGGGGTGTTACATCGTGTATGTGTGTTTTAGTTGCCTTGTTGGTGTGGTACTATCGGTGAAAGATTGTTAGAGTGATCAACCCTTAGCCTTATAATAAAAACCCAATTTACCTTTTGACTTGTTTCTCTTTAGCTCTAGTGGTGGAGATGTGTATCATTGCCAAACATATGATATGAAGCTAATCATGACCGAGCAAATGAGTGTACCAATTAAATGTTACACCCTAGATTAGTTGAGTGATCTGAGTGTTTCATTGATCCATATTCGTAAGGTGCTTGGGTGATCTTGTAAATGTGATTAAAGATGAAAGAAGCACTTAAGAAGGGAAGAATCCTTGACTGTCGGTTGGGGTACTTTTTCAATATTGTATTAGAGTCTACTTAAAGAAACCAAGTCGGATTCAGTGGGGGATTATTGAGACATCAAATAACCTTAAATTTATTGCCTCGATTTATCCCGTGAATTAGTTACCTTCTTTTTATATAATTATTGCAAGAATTTGTACTTAATTGCTTAAAAGTGTTATTTGCACTTATCAAGGAGTGATTGTGAAGTATGTTAAAAAGGCGCATTATTTTGGAGCTAAAACGAAGATATTTGAGATTGTATAATTTGCCATAACCGTATCCAGAAAAAATAAAGATACGGGTAATTCAGCGCAGAATTCTTTCATAAAGAAATATGCGTATTATAACTTCCCAAATACGAGTATCCACGTGTTTAACTTTACGTCGTATCCTATTGCTGGGATATACTATCACGCAGATTTGGTGAATTAAATATATATTGGAAGATATGATAGATTGGTTAGTAAGACTTTGCGCGCACTCCAAGGGAAACACTTAATGCGTATTGCCTAGCCTCAATTTACGGCGTATCATTGACTTTTTCAGAACACTATAATAGATAGACTCAAAAAGAGTTTTCTGTGTGCAAAATCTTATTCTTCATACCATTCACATAAAAAGACGATTTATGAAGAAAAGGAAGAGCAACCAAACGCGTCAAGGCATCGAGATCACGATTCCATAGAAGACACCGTGTAATTCCTATACTCTTGTAATCATTTAATTTTTGGTATCGTTTGGAAAAATGTTTAGTTTACCTTGGTTATTTGATCACGCTTGTATAATTACAATGATTATGGGCTAATAACCTAGGGTATTAGCCATCTTAATGAAGATTTAATGTTTGGTTTGTTTTAAAATCGATTTCTTAATTTATCGTTGAAGGTTTAATTATGTTTATCACATGATACTTGTCTACGTGTTTGAGTATGCGACCTATCATTCAACTGGGTCTAGTTACGCCTAACAAGTAAGCTAGATACTGGGATAGCTCTCCATAACGTGTTTTATATTACTGGACCAATAGGATCACAAATAACGTTCTGTCTTTGTCTTTAAATTTAGGGCTTAGTTGGACCGGCAGGTGACCCGTAATGTTTCAACAAGTATGTTCTTGATTAATTGATAAAGATTTGAACAGTAGACTACCAATATATAAAATACCTTCAAATAGTAAGTGGGTAAAGTCTCGATGGGCTAAGGTTTATCAAGATCACCATTGCTTTAATCCCTAGATAGATTATAATTAAACTAAAAGGATACTTAATGCGGATACGTTAATTGTGACAGGATTCAACGTGTCTAGGTCTTACGATGATGTCCCGCCTAAGTCTTAAGAATGATATGCCGCTTCGAGATAAGAAATCATTGCACTAAATAAACAAACCAGCATTTAATCGGATTTAATATGGCTAATACGGTTTTATATTATTTGGCTTGTACCGCTCTTTTATCTTCTGATTGTTTTGTTGCATGTTTATTGTGTTTAGAATTGATTATTGTCACCATAAAACATGTGCCAGTCTCTCAGGCTGAAAACCCCCCATCATCATTAGAAACGTATATAGCATAGGTTTAACAAGTAATTAGAAATAACTTAATTAGAGTAATTAAAATACTGATAGAATATAAGGTTAATGACCTCGCTCTTAGTGTTCGACACCCTACTTACCACGAAACTCCACCCGATCGAGTACACTGCCCGTTAAAGTGTTGTTTTAGGATAAGTCGGTTAAATATAAATTTAAAAGTTGGTAATCAATAAATTGACCCTACACGACAGCACATCAGCAATATGGAATCATTTCTAGATTTGGAGGTGACATATTGTTTAACAATAACTTTTCTTATACCAAAGCGAAAATTTTATTAAACAAGTCCAAATGGGTTGAGGTAACCTATCAAAACTCTTTTCTTAACTATTATAATATGGATACGATGCAACAGTTCTGTAAAATGATAATTTGTTTTCTTAATAAAACCATTGATATCATGTTCATAGCTAATTTAATTATGGTATGGTGGTTTAAAAGATAAATTGCTCCTGCCGGATAGTGTTTGAAGTTGCTTATTTTTCAAAAGGCTACAAAACTATTAGAAAGTTATTTCTTAGGGGGTTTGGTTGTGCATGAGGTCTGAGGATTTTAGGGGTATTTAGTTTACTATTGTTTGATTGATATGCTATTGCTTCTGAGGTTGTATTATTACAAAGTTAGCGGCTATAAACACATTGAATACTGGTTGTATTTGTAGAACGTTTATACTAGGAGGAATGTGGTGCATCGGTTGGATCCGGACATGACACCTCATCTATTGGGACATCTTCAGTTAATGTTGTAGCCACGGTACATGTAACTTACTATTGGTGAATCTTAAAGAGGGTGTTTGGATATATGTTTTAACTTTCATATTATTGCAACAAGAAATAATATTAATAACTTATATACTTTTGGATTAGTAGATCTTTTTTTGAATAATCAGATCTCTCTTACATGTGGTATATAAATACGAAATTTAAATACCATATGCTGGAGCCAGCCTTTGTATTTAGATTAGTTATTTATAACAGAGCGAGACATGGTGGATTTTATAAAACCTTAGTGAATTTTATAGAGGCTCGCTTTAGCTTACCATATATGACTCTTTAAACTTCGAGAAGTTGATTTTAATATTTCAAAATGGGTCGGGTTGAGTAACGGGTTAATATAAGGTTTATCGCAGTCTTCTTATCCAAATTTGCAAGAAATCATTTACGTATGGTTCTTAGGTATGATGATATTGTTTGTTTGGTGTATTTTTATGGATGCTTGGCATATGAAAATGATTATACTTGACATACAACATCTACCGGTTTGTCCCAAAAGTAAATTATTCACCTGATGTAAAGTCAACCATATGTGAATATGGTATGGCTAAACCAATTAGGATTCTTTCACTTTGAAACTAGACATAACAAAAGGGACACATTAGTATGTCGTATATGATTTACAGAAATTTTAACATTTTTAGGGATCGATATAGAACTGTTATTGGGTGCTTCAGGATCAAACACGAGGGTTAGTGATATGGGGATGAACAACGCAACTTTAAACAAGTCACAGATTAAAAAAAGCCAAAGAAAAATGGCTTTCTTCACTGATAACGCCTAAATTATACATGTTTTCGGTGGCGTTATTTATACATATTTTATCATTTCTCATGAACTTTCGATACTTAATAGCATGAAATACTTGCAGGTTCACTTTAAGACATCCCGAGCTCAAATAAAACAAAGATCAAGTACTTATACACTTCGGAAATCAAGATACAAGAAAAGATAAAGTCTCAAGCTGAAAAGTGCAAATGTGCGCCGCACTTACCCCATGTGCGCCGCACTTCTCCTCAAAGTCAAAAGAATTAAAAGCCTAGTCAAAATAGTGCATTAACCCCCCAAGTACGCCGCATAAAGTATTTTGTGCGCCGTACTTCCCATCTGGCTACGCAAATAAATGAAGTCAATAAATACAATCGCATTAACACACCATGTGCGCCGCATAAATTATTTTGTGCGCCGCACTTCTACCCGAAAATCAGCCTATAAATAGAGCCAAAATTGTCACACATTTCATCATTCCCTTCATACTCATCAACTCATTCTTACATACAATCCTTTTTCCCTTATGATGTTCTAAACCTTCCCAACCTTTTCCTAAGCCATAAACACCATACCTTTTGAAGATTCAAGATCAAACAACCAAGAACGAAGAAGAATATCATCTTAGTTTATTGAAATAATGAAGTTTCTTGTTGAATCAAGTTATGTTATGAACTACATAGCCATGAGAGGCTAATTCTCTCATGACTACTCGGTGAAGTTATGATAATGAATAAGTGTTTGGTATGATCGTGATCTCATTAATCTCAAGCTTATGTTGCAACCCTATTATGTCTTATCTTGTCGGTTTTGCTTATCAACTTAGATTATATAATCGTATCGGTATAGGTCGAAAGACCCGTTATGATCTATATGGTTTTAAAGATTTGTCTATGGTCTTTATCGTCTGTGTCGAGAAATCCACTTTCGTAAATTGATAAACAAAATAAGCTTTGATATAATAAGTAACTGGATCATTTGAGTGACACATTTGGTCTAGCCAACTAAATATAAGTCTTAAGTTAATTAAGTTAATTTGTGAAAACGTTTTCTGACGAGAAATCCTTTTTATAAGTTAAAAGTTCCATCTTCGAGGTCTTAATCATTACCACTACTTATAAATTATTCTCGGTTTTTTTGTGAACCTTACTGAAAACCACCCCAACCCACAAACACCTACATTACATAATATGACAAAAAAAATATGCGAGGACCGTAACAGTCACTTTAGGGTGCGCCCTGATCGCAATACGAAAAAAACAAAGATACTAACCCTGCCGCTAGCGTTGCAAGCCCAGATACTGGAAAATATTACAACCTTGAATTCTGCTGAATAATCTTAATACAAAACGCGTACGGTTAGATTTTAAACATTACAGAACAAAAGGGGGACAACATAGGTGCCTTAAAATTAGTTCTATTAGACGAATGATGTAACAAGTTATTTGTCAGAATTGAAACCAAAGGTTTTATCGTCATACTACATTGACCAACCATTAAAGATCGTTAGAACGATGATTTCACTTGATCACAAATCTAGCAAATAATGTAGGCGAATACTCCCCTTCATGTTGTCCCTGACCCTAACAGTGTTGAAGTAGTCAAGTGTCTGCCGAACTTGGCTGAGACTGAAACTGTTGAGTTAGAATTAAAAAACATGGCGAGTGAAATCTGTTTCACCCCAATTATGTGTTGTTCGATATAATGTGTTTTTGTTATGGGGCCTACAAAATGGGTGATACTTATTGTGTAATAATCTTCTGTTTTGTAGTATGGAGAAACTACATCGCACATGGTTGCAAAGAACGGTTGTAATGAAGTTGCATGGCTTCTTCTTTCTCACGGTCATTCTACTGAAGCCAAAGCAAATGTAAATGTTTATTTCTCTTTTTTCTTGATCATCACATAGACAAACTGTGAAAGTTTATAATTCTCATTAGGTCATGTAGACTGTAGTATAAACTTGATGGATTCAATTGTTTACTTTTATGCAGAACGGAATGAATCCATTGCATTTTTTCGTATAACACTCACTCAGGGCCGAGGACAGTTTAACTGTTAGGTTGTTTGGGCACCCACCACCCTGAAATCTTGCTTCCTATGTAAAGGGATGACTATATCATAACCAATAAGAGATACAGTTGTATCAGTTCCAACAATTAAAGAAAGATGGCTGGGAACTTGGCTCACTATATTGTAGTTTGTGTAAATAGTGTCTCCTATTTGTTTGTTAGAACCAATACACAACTTAAAATACTCTGCTACAAGTGCTACGCACCACAGCCAAGTGTAAGCAAGTTAGCATAAAACAAATTTAGTGATGTAATGAAATGAAAGATTATGATCTATTGCATTTGTTTTATTTAAAGATCATAAGAGATGTGAGTGTGATTTTAAGTCTTCACAATGCATTCATGATTCTTTAAACGACAAAGAAACCTATATAGAAAAATTACTCTGTACAAGTGTCCGCGGTGAAGCGCGAGTACCAAAAAATTGTTATAATTAACAAGTGTAACTAAGAAAACTCAACCTCATAAACTAACCAATTAATTTATACAACTCATCAATTTCATATTTGAAAATAACGCATGTATGTACCTTTCTTCAATAATTATGGCCACAAAATCGTTAATAATCATCTTTTTGATATTGTGCACAATCAGAACAAACATTATAGTTAGGCTATGTTTGACAACACGTAGCAGTAGTAGCAGTAAACAGTAGCAGTAAGCAGTAGCAGTAGCAGTTAACAGTAGCTGTTTGTTTAGAAAAACGTGTTTGATAACGTAGTTGTAACTAGACTTATAGTGTAAAACAAGCAAATGCTTAACGCTTGTCGCTTCTTTAAAAATCATTTAAGATTGGAGTAGAACAAACATAATAGTTAGGCTATGAAATGTAAGGTGCATTATCTATAACGAAATATACAAAACCTTTCATTGGAAAAAATGGTCTTACAACCATGGTTATAAATAGCGTGAGGCGTGGCGTGACGGTATGCCCAAGCCTCACGCTTGAGCGGTTATGGCAAAGCTTTTGCGTTTTTAAAGTGTGGCTTAAGGCGACACAATATATTAAAATATTTATATATTTATACCATATTTTGTATATATTGAGGTTACAAAAAGCGTTGTACATAATGAATAAAGATAATAAACTATCCTTACATGTAATAATCGTTATTAAAAAAATTGAAGTTGAATCAAAAAAACCCGCTACGCCTCACGCCTTACGGCGTCTTTTTCATGCCTCATCTCACGCCAAGCCTAAAGTCGACGCCTTGGTCTATTTCGTAACAGTGAAGACCACGCTTTAGCGACATCATGACGCGCCTTTTTAGAACACTGCTTACAACACATTTATCAGCAAAAAGTCAAAAGGCAGTGTTAAAACACCTTACTATTCAGAACTAATGTTCAACAACTTTTTCTTTGTCAATGATTTTGAATTGAAGCATTATTAAGGTTGGACGGTATAAGGAGGAAGTCACCTCGGTGACTTCAAACTCGCGCGCGAGTTATTACCCCGGTCACTAAAGTGACTTCAATTTTACCCATTTGCTTGGTAAGTTTGGCAGCTTATTTGTGTGCATTAGGTGAGTTTCTCACCTAGTGAGTTAAGAATTGTGGCCCCTCTCTTTTATATATAATGTATTTTATGTGGTTGTGAGTGTGTGTGGATATTTAGTGGGGTATATCTATACTACTTATAAAAAGAATTTAGGATTCTCTTGAAAGTTAAAAAACTGCTAAAATAGGAAATGTTGAAAAATTTAATGCATGGAATCTTGCTATTTTAGGGTTTAAGATTTATAAACATGTAATGCTAATGTTTTAAAAACGTAACATTTAAGTAATATAATTTCTCATTTAAAGCTAATGTTTTAAAAACGTAAATAACATTGATCATACATTAAAAACGTAAATAACATTTAAGTAATATAATTGCTCATTAAATTACTGCATTTAATGTGTTAATGTTACCACTAATTTCTATAATTATGGAGGCTAATTATGGAAGAAATTAATAGGCCCATTAATTTTCCTATAGTTTGGGTAAATTCCCTATAGGGACCACAATAGCATTGAAAAACACACAGAAACATAAACACTTATTCTTCTCAATATCTAGCTTAATCACATTCATACTTTTTTGCTTTCGTTTTGGTTCTCAGTTTAAGATATCATGTTATGAGTATCATCGTAAACCACTTCTACCATGTTTTCATACTAATTTATTCATGTTTCTGTAGGTTAGTACATTGGTTACGATATCGTTTCAATGTTATTTTACAACAAAAAATAATCTCTCAATATTTTGCCACAATATCGTATATCATTAATTATCTACAGCTAGAAATTACCGGTGCTATGCACGGGTACTCGTCTAGTTTTATATAAAGTAGGTATTTTATTGAAATGTGAGTTTTAGTGGTAAGGTGAGTTCTTATTACGGTTGAAAGGTGAGTTGTGGTGAGTTTAAAGTTGAAGAGAGAAAGTTGATGTGCCGCTAACGTGTCAGGTGAGTTTTACTCCCTTATACCATGCCTGGAGAGCGTAAAGAAAGTCATAAACATCCAATTTGTCAAAAATCAGTTGTGATCCCGGAAAATGTACCTGCAATAGACATATACAACGTAAACCTCATTTCATAAGAGGAGGGACACACACAAATAGTTATTCGTCAAAATTTTGAGGTAACTTAAAAGAACTTACTCCCTCCGTCTTAAAATTATTGTCTTCCGACAAAAAACACACAGTTTAAGAAAAATGCATTTATTACTGCTTTTTCTCTCTTACTTTTTGACAGAATGACAGTTTTACCTTTAACTAATTAATTAAAGTCTTCTTTAAAGTTTGTAATATTAATTTCAAACAAGGGTAATATAGTTAACTTAATCAAACATTCCTATCTATTTTTAGTAGTGGACAAATAAATTGGGACATCCCAAAAAGGAAACATGAAAAAAAAAATGGGACGGAGGGAGTATTAAATAAACATTCATAATTAAAACCATTCAATTAATTACCTACATTGAAGACCATCTTCCTTGTCATCTTTAGATTTAGCATCCACATCATTATCGGTATGGTCATCTTTTTTCTTAACATCATCAGCAACCTTAACAATTAACAATTGTAACAAAGTATGAACTTAAATAATGATTCGTAAATAAAGCTTGTACTTTTTTACGGATTTTTTAGAAGTAGTTTGTTATGAATATCTAAAAACTCAAAAGATATAGAAAATGTGTGTTCTAATTATAGAATTGATTGTGTCTGCATTGAAATGATATTCTATAAATTAAATATATAAAAAAAACGCTTCTAATATAATTGATCAATTATCATTAAAACTTTCTAAAGTGTATGGCATGAACATAGACGATTTTATGAGCAGATGTTTGAAACGATGCACATTAATGCATTTTTTGAAATAAGATTCGACAAAGAGTTATTTGTGTGTTTCTATATATAAGTCAAATCAATTCATGTGTTCATGTATAAGTTTTAAGGTTCAAGTCAAATCATTTGTGTGTTTCTATATATATAAATTTTAAGTTTTCACGATTTTTGAATTTCAAGAATTGAAGCAAAATGCTTTATATGCACTTAAGATGATAAAACACTTGAATTGATACACCTTTTTTTCCTTTCTAGAAAGGCACTTGAATTGATACACTATTAACAAGAATTTAATACTACTATAATATTCAACATTAAGGTAATATTCAAGATTAGAGTCTTGCTAATAATAGAAGATCAATCTTTCATTCTCTTTCTCAATTCAACAACCATAGCTACCGTTTCTTAATGATCCAACTTGTTTGTTATACAAAGGTATGTTTGATTGTTTTAAGAAAAGGTTCATTAGTTATCATTTATACCCAAACAAATGGAAATTTTATACTGGTCTTTGGCCCATCCATTTTTAGGACCTATAACATTGAGAATTGAGATCTATTGGGCCAACTTTTCGAGGCTAAAATGTATACCACCGGGATCTTAACATCTTATGTAAAACTAAATAAAAAATTGATGTCACGGCTAGGGCTGTAAACGAACTGAACGTTCAGCGAACCGTTCGTTAATCGTTCGCCGAGAAATTCGTTTATGTTCGTTTATTTAATAAATGAACGAACACGAACAAGAATTTTGGTCCGTTTAGTTAAATAAACGAACGTGAACAAATGCTTCGTTCGTTTATTTACGTTCGTGAACGTCCGATTATGAATGCCCGATTATGTTCGTTTATTTCGTTCGTTTACGTTCGATTAACATCCCAAATATTAAAGGAAATAATAATTTAATATATCTAATTTAATATATCAAGTATTTAAGGTCCCTAAAATAATATATTAATATAGTACTAACCACTTATATAAAACATTAAAGTTGAAATTGATAAGTTGAAAGTGACAAGATGAAACTGGTCTTCTAATGAGCGAGAATTTTGGCGCCAATAATAGTCACAGTACAAGTAAATAACTTTTTTTATGCTAGATATTTTATTTACACTTGACATTTAAAATAACAACTTTATTTACACGTTCGTATATGTCCGTTTTGGTTTATATATGATCGTTTACGATCATTTATGTCCGTTTATGCTCATTTATGTTCGATTTACGTTCGTTTAACTTATTAATGAACGAACATAAACGAACATGAACAAGTTCAAATTTAAATAAACGAACATGAACAACAATTTTGGTCCGATTATGCGTTCGCGTTCGTTTATTTGTTCGGCTAAAATTAAATAAACGAACATGAACATACCTCCGTTCGCGTTCGTCCGGTTCGTTTACAGCCCTAGTCACGGCTGTACACACTTATTCTGACCAACCCAGTTTAACGGGTCAAATTATTTATAGGGTTGAATTCTTACAGTAACAACTGATTTTCGGATTTGTATCGAAATGAAATCTAGATTTTTTACTGTGACCGAGTATCCGTGTCTAGTTGCATTGGTGTATTGTTTTCGACAAAATTCTATTTGCGCTATTTTTGTTTGTGTGCTTTGTATATGCAGTGCAATGTCGAGAAGAGGGAGAGGGAGAGGGAGAGAGAGAGAGGTGTTTTGATTGTGTGTGAAGGCTTTTAATAAAGTAGGTTTTGAATGGCTTAATCTTAGAATCTAGGTTTGAAGGGCGGTTTGGTTTTTAAGGCAATTGATATGCATATTTTAGAGTAATATACACATGTGTGGTTTTCACTTTAAAAGAGGTCAAATGTGCGGCACTGTACATTTCAAGATGGATGATTTTTACAAAAAAATTTGTTAAACTTTTTGTAAAATTCATCCTCAATAAGGATGATTTAAACCAGACATTTGACTCTTAGGAATGATGTTTGCCAATAGTTCCGACAAAAATGATTAGTGTCATATTTGACAAACCACAAAGATGATTTTTGCAGTTTACTCCAAATTTTGTAATGGAATATAGATTGTTATGATTTATGAATGACCAATGATCAACTTTTAAAATACTTACGCCACGACAGTAGAATGTAACATATCGAGATGAAAATTGAATATTGGTTGTTCATAATAGTGATAAAATAGTAAAGATTTCACTCAAATACAAATTTGGAGATAAGTTTTTATTATATGACTTCAACCTTTATATAAGAGCTTGATTTGTAGTCTAGAAAAAGTCAAATGCTCCTAACATTTGAAACCAGCATAACATAAAGTTCATTAATAAATTCCGATGATGGAAATTCCGAAATGGTACCGGAAATTGACACAAAATGAAAAATAAAAAAATTGATGTTATTGGTACCCCAGTAGATAGCGGCATCTTCTTACCCCATTTTTACCACTCTGTTGACAATATAAAACAATTTTTTTTATCGTTTTAGCGTAACATGTTGGACATATGATCATAAAAAATTAGAAGCAATTAGACAATCGAAAATTGTCTAAGCTTTGTTAAATCAGTCACTCAGAAAACACACATGCATAAATTTCTAGAGGTTGCAGCACATTGTATGGTTGCTATTGGAGCTCCAAATAGTCGTAAACATACTGCCAATTTGTCATCTTGTTAAGCATGTGTGAGTATTCGTTTTGACTTTATAAAGGTGGGATTCTTTTAAAAATAGTAGTACGTAATAATAAGGGATGTAAAGCGGTAAATAGTAAAAGTAAAAGGACGTAAAGTAATACTAGGAGAAAAGATGTCACGTGGAAGTACCATCACTCAGCCCTGTCTCTAAAACATTCACCAAAATGATTTATTTCAGCCTTTTCTTTCCACATCATTACTTCAGTTTACTATTTTTGGTTTGCATTTACTTTACCTTTGGTGTTTTTGACAAAAATAACAAGCTCCATTTTCCAAGTGTTTGTTCTAAAAAATGCTACACAAGATTTTCAGAATCATTTGTATACTCCTGGAGTTTTTCTTGTTTATTGACTTTATACAAAACATGTTTTCAAATTACATAATAGAACAAATGTTCTATGTTTTGAATGTTGGTTGTGAGATTCTCTAAGATCACTAGAGATAAGGACTTCCACCAGTCTCTTACATACGCAAGTCCCTCGCATAACAATTTGTAATCGAACATTCAACACGACAACTCGACAAGGTTGTAAGTACTTGAAAACTTTTTTATACGATCACGAGTAATTTAACGAAGTTGTATTTACATAGAATCATATTAAATGTCGTAGTGAACATGAAGAACACGAACTTAACTTGTTTTCGGTTGTTTATTTTAGTTGATTTAACCAGCGAACAAATAAACAAATGAACAAAAATACATAAACCAACAACAAACAGTTTGCTAAAACTATGTAGTTTTAAGCAAAAGTCTCTTTGATAGGGTGTGTTTGGCGAAATCAACTAAAGTTTGTGCTTATGTCATAAGTTAAAAATTGCAATTTTTATCTTCATATGAGCTAGTGTTTCACGAATATGATCGTTTCACAACTCATTATTGTCAAATGAAGAAAAAGGAATCATATCAATTCAGATGTATACTTGTGAAATCAATTTGTATCTGTTTCGTCTATGAATTAAACGAGACCAACTTATCGTATGGGTAAGAATAAATGCAATTAGCGTTTAGTTGGGTTGAAGATAAGATAAAAGATAAAGTGAATATTTTATAAAAGTGGCAAGTGAGATTGAGATATAAAGCTGCCTCCAAATTCCATTATATTAATATTAATTTGACTTTTATATATAAATTCTAAGACAAATTAATCATTGTACATGAAAAATATAATAAAGGGTGCTACTATTGGTACCCACCGGCCCATTAAATAATATGAAAAAAAATACAAAATATGTTTTTTTTTCTCTCAGTTTACAGTGCAACACAGTTTTTTATCAGTTTCTGCTCTGTACTTTTTGACAATTTAATACTTTTGACTTGTTAAACTTTATAATTTTCGTTCCGCATTCTGCGTTTCATTGTTTTATAATATAAACAAAATTATAAAAATAAAAATACAAACGACTTTTTAGGGGTACAAATAACATGCGCCTATAATAAAATACAACGAGCAACATGTCTAGATAGTAAATTGAATGCGTTCATTACAAGGAAATTACCTAGTGGTAAAAAGTACTTGTACTTTAACTTATTTACGGTCTTTTTTTTAAATAGATTCATTTACATGCAAGAAAACTGGTTACAAGTGTTTAAGACTGTGTTTAAAGGTGATTATGACTGTGTTTAGATTGCCCGAAATTTAATAACACACTAACCTCATTTAGCAAAGACAAATTAAACCACATTTGACTTTAGTTTAATTAGGCCAATAATATAGAAAGAAAAAAGGACAAGAAAAAACCTAGTATAATAGGATTGGTCCTAAACAAAATTAGAAATTTCCTAATTTAGATAATCTCATGATTGTTATCCCCACAAAAGTACAAGAACCATCACAATTAACTAAACTACGTACCAAACTAACCATAATAATCAACAAATAAACTAACTTCCTTCTAATATAAGTAACATTAAGTAAGAATTAAACCAATAACAAGAAGAAAATAACATCATCCTAATAATAAAACTACTAATAATAACATCTCAACAAGATGAAGATGACCCTTTAATCACATTCCCACTCACAAGATGTAGATCATGGTTGTTGTCGTGGTTGTTGTTGATGATGACATCATCATTGTGACTAACATTGTTGTTGTTAATGTTTCTTGACATAATAAAATCAATAGCATCATGACCATTAATATTGTTAACGTTAATAATGTTGTTACTACTAGCATGACCATGATCATCATTGTTGTTGTTTTTGTTAGTAGTAGTACTTTTGTTGTTATGCATCCATACCTTAAACACATTGCGGTCAACGCCAATCTCGTTACAAAAACCATTGATCAAGTCTTCATCACGTTTTTGCATTTTCCATCCAACTTTTGAAGCTATTTCATGCATTTTCTCCTTTTGAGCTTGTGTAAACTTTGTTCTAAACCTTTTTTTCCCACTCATTGGACTAGAATAATGGTTATGGTTGTTGGTTTCTGAGCCAAGTGCAAGGAGCATATGTGGAGCTGAAGAAGGGTAGTAAGAAGATGAGATAGGTGGTGGTGAAGGTGAGTTTAGTGGGCTTGTAGTGGCTGTTAAAGGTGGTGGTGGTTGGTGACGGTGGTGAGGTTGGTATTCCAAGAGATGTTGGATGGGTGGTGGTGATGGAGGGTGTTCATGGTCACGACGGTGGAAGTTACGGTGGCAGCCACATGCTGCGCATTTTAGTGAGGTGGGTATTGATGGTGAGGAAGATGGTGACGGCATGAACTCACCGCAGCCGTCGACGGCGTGGCCACCCATGGTGGCTGCATGGTTTTTTAAGCATTCTTTGTAAGTGACCACAATTGGTGGTGACAGTTGATGATGGTTAAAGGGTTTGTGGCGTTTAAGTACACCATTGGTGAAAGGTGGTGGAATGAGTTGTTGTTGTTGTTTTGGTGGTTCGGATTCTGGATCGGGTGTTTTCACGGTGGTGGCTGCGGTGGTGACGGTGGTTGATGGTGGTGGTGAGATATCCATTGATGAGTTTGGTTGGTTAAGAGAAATGAATTAGATTTGGAGATGTGGTTATTAAATGGATGGTTTTATTATCCATCAAACAAATTTGATCCCCATATTTTCTTTTTATAATTTATTTTTATTTATGTTTTAGTATTAAATTATTTATTTTAATTAAAATATATGTAAGGTTAAAAATGGGTGTGTTTTGTTTGAGATAACTTAAAAATGTCGTAGGATTTTATGATTACATTAGAACGTCTTGAGTAATGATTATGAAATCGAATGTGGGGATGTATTAGATTATGAAAAATCACATTCATGATCTTTGGTCTTGCTCATGTTTTCTTCTAAATCTAGGAATACTTCTAAATATAGGAATAAGATGTTTTCGTGTGGATTTTATGGGTTGATGCATTGTGAAAAAACGATAATGTAGTTTGGATGAACTTTGCAAGTTTTTCAATATTAAATCTCACTTAAGATCATTTTCGGCTTTGCAACATCATATTTTTTTTAACATAGATTGTGTAGGTCTATATATTTCTACGTAATATTCTAGTGTTGATTTGAACGGAACTTCTTATACCATCATATCAAATTAGGAGCATGTTACATGATGCAATGAAAAAAAAAAAAGTAGTCGCAATTCATAAGTTTAGGTTATCATAATGGCATTCATGGCTTATTTAAACACAACTCTTTTATGTGAAACCAACTAGATTTTTTTTAACGGCGAATTTATTAGAAGCTAGCAAGATTTTAGAAAAGATTTTTTTTGTTACATGATGCAATGAAAAAAAAAGTAGTCGCAAATAAGTTTAGGTTATCATAATGGCATTCATGGCTTATTTAAACACAACTCTTTTATGTGAAACCAACTAGATTTTTTTTAACGGCGAATTTATTAGAAGCTAGCAAGATTTTAGAAAAGAACTACAAGCAAATGATACAATGATTTTTCATCAAAGTAATCCAATTTAGTTTAGAATTACAACGATTAGAATACCAATTAAAATAAATTTAAACCAAGTCATCAAAAAGAAGCTCCCTATGCGGATTCGTAGCACCAAAAAGCAACTGATTCCTGAAGCGCCAAATTAACCACCACTTCACATAACAAACACCTTCCAAGATCTCTTTCAGCCGCTTAGAAAGTCGAGATGAATCAAGCCATAGAAGCCAATCATCATAAGAGGCTAAATCAATATCATCGAGCTCCCACAAACGCATAAGTTTCCTCAATATGCTAAAGTAAACCGAGGTTTCATTGTGACAATAACGACTTATTCAACCAACAGGTAGACCGAACTAGCAACAATTTTATGACTATGATTATTTAAGTATCAACTGTTTTAAGTTTAAATCTAGGAATATCGTGTTTTTTTTCAACAAAACTGAAGTGGTCATGTTGAACCTACTAAAAAGAAAGGTTGCAGTCGGTCTGACTAAAACTGTCAATAGCTCAAGCTCTGAAAATTAGTTGGCCAAAATGTTATCCAATGTGATTACTAATAAATAGATAAACATCGATACTCAAATCGGATTCTCCTTCAAGACGTCTCCAAAGTTGGTCATACGAAGATCTTCTTAGATCTAGTGTGGCATGGGTTCTAGGTGTCATCTTTGTGTTAATGATTGGTATCTCTTTTAGTTCTAATGGTTTGTGTCATGATTTTAAAAAGAGTTGGATTACCCGTTTATTGAAAATAACACACCTGTTTTTTTTGTATTCAAGAAACTCAAATGGAGGATGTAGATTTGTTCTTAAGCGTAACCCTATAGCCGCGTCTGTTTGTTGAGTTTGTCCACATCACCTACGTTGGAGCGTTTGGTGGGATTCTCACTATGTATGATTCTCGTTAATTTACTTAGGAGCTAAAGTTTGTGAACATGAACTATCTTGGAGTTGTTGGTGAGTAGGTTGGGGCTTCAAAAAAGGTTGGTCTTCTAATTGTTTATGCTCATCAATCTAGTCACCTTAAGGAGCAACTTTGGGATGAGATTGAGTATCATATGGGTTCTTTTAACGATGTTGTTTGGGTCGTTTTTGTCGAATTTAACATTATGAGATGTCAAGATGAAAGGATTGGCAGCTTAGTCGATACTTCTGAGGCTGGTGTTTTTAATGATTTCGTGTCTAGGGTGGGGCTTTTTGGCTTCCCGCTTGGTGGCACACAGTTTACAAGATTTGAAAAGCACGGAAAAAAAGCTAGCAAGTGTTAATACAAATAATGCCTAAAAACGTTATTTATATTTTTCGACTCCTCTACGTTTTGAAGATGACAAAATGTAAAAACATCCTCGATAACAATAAACGTTTACATGTTATTAATCGTAAACTTCCATTTCGACATAAATCACTTAAGGTATGGATAAACAAATCATTAAACATGATTATTGATCAAGAAAATAATTTTTCTTCTTAACCATCGCATTTCTACAAAACTATTTTTTTTCCAAAATACACAAAATAGTTTTATTAATAAAAATAATATTTTATTTATAAACATAAATTTGAATTCAGTTTTCCCCAAAACAAAAAACAACATACCAGGATCAACCTTCCTCGCAAAAAGACAAAAAGGGAGCGTCAGTCTAGTGGCGCCCCCTTAGTGGCTAGGCGGCCTCCAGATATATCTGGGACCGCCAGGACCGCCACCAGATGCCGTTGGGATTTTCTGGCTATAAATACCGCGCCATTCTCAACAGAAAAACAGACCTCTTTGCACGAATTTTTCAATTATCTTTCTCTCTCTAAAAACATTTGTTCTCTCACTAAATCTCTTGATCATTAACATAGTTTAATCTTGTTTCAAGTGATCAAATCTCACATTTCACCTTTTTCCTTCTTCTATCAAGTGCAAGAGAAGAACACTTGTATTCGTCAAGAAACGAAGTATTATATATTAGTGATTTCTCATCTCTTTTTCTATGACCCAAAACTCTATTTTGATTATCTTGTGTGATTGTGTAAGTCGGATAGTGTGTAAATCCGATAGTGTAAATCTAGTGATTGGGTAGTGTTTGTGAAGTGATAGATTGGTTCTAGCTAAGATTAGGACTCGACATTTAGCTTAGTGTCGGAAAATAACATAAGTGAAGTGTAAACGGTTTTCTCTACTTGAAGGGAGCTTGTGGACATAGTGAAATATCGAGTCGGGATACTCGGGGAGTGGAGTAGGGCGAAGAAGAGCTTTGTAGCCGAACCACTATAAATCTTGGTGTCTTGGTTTGATCGTTCTTTCCTTTATCTCTTTATATTGTTTGTGTTTCTCATTTATTGTTTGTACTGTTATTACAAGTAGATAGTCATCTTGATTAGTTCATATTGTTGATTGATTGAACATATACTCGAATCTAACAATTTTAGAAGTATAATTTTAAAACGCTAATTAACCTGTAAACTATTCACCCCCCCCCCCTTCTAGTTTCCACAATTGGTATCAGAGCCAGGTTGCTCAAGATTTTTAAAATATATTGTATTTTAAAGCTTTGATTGATCTATGGATTCCGACAAATATCTAGAAGGACAATCCATGCAAAGACCACCACTCTTTGAAAATGATAGTTTTATTTATTGGAAAAATAGATTCGAAGCATATGTTAAATCAAAAGATCTTGATCTTTGGCATGCTATTACTAATGGTGATTTTCAACATATTGAACAAAATCTGAAAACCAAACTAGATGAGGCTATCCCTTTTGAAAAACAAAGTGATGATTTTAAAAAGAGGCTTGCGAAAAATAACGAAGCCAAAATGGTTATTTACAATGCTTTGCCAAGAAAAGAATATGAAAGAATTTTCATGTGTAATACGGCAAAAGAAATTTGGAAAACTTTGTTAATCACCCATCAAGGTAATAGCCAAGTCAAAGATAACAAGATCGACCTTTTGATACAACAATATGAACAATTCGTCATCTCTGAAGATGAATCTATTGATAGTGTTTTTGCCATGTTTAATACTATTATTATTAGTCTAAAAGCTCTTGATAAAGGTTATTCTAGCAAGAACTATGTTAGGAAGTTTCTTAGGGCTCTACATCCCAAATGGAGAGCAAAGGTCATGACGATTGAAGAGTCGAAAGACTTAACACCACTGTCACTTGATGAACTCATCGAGAACCTCAAAGTTCACGAGATGATCATCAAGAAAGATTCTGAAATAGTCAAAGCTAAAGGAGAAAGAAAATCTCTTGCTTTAAAGGCTAAGAAGGAATCTAGTGATGAGGAGTGTTCAACTTTCGGAAGTGAAGACGAAGAATAAGCCATGGCGTTTAGAGATTTCAAAAAGTTCTTCAAAAGAAGAGTCGTGAGACAACCACGGAACGACAAAAAGACGTTCCAAAGAAGCCGAAACGACAAGAACGGCAAAAGTGAAAGGAAGTGCTTTAGATGCGGAGATGAGTTTAAACCAACGAAAGACAAGAACCAAAGAGCATTTGTCCAAAACCAACGAAAGACAAGAACCAAAGAGCATTTGTCGGAGGTTCTTGGAGTGACAGCGGTGAAGAAGATGATGAAAAGGCTAAAGACGAAACGTGTCTCGTAGCTCAATCATCAAATGAGGTATGTTTTGATTCCTCTTACTTTAGTGATGAAAGTTCATCAATAGACGATTTTACTTTAGATAATGAATATGATAAACTATGCAAGATGAGTTTAAAAATAATCACAAAGAATAAACAACTAAAAGCTATTAGAAATAGTTTAGAAAATGATCTTGGTGGATTAAAATTAAAATTGTCTACACTCGAGAAAAACAAGAGAGTTGATCTCGAATGTACAAATTGTCAATCATTTAAAATCGACAACGAAAAACTAAAGAAGAAGCTCTTAAGCTAACTTAATTTGAAAAGAGTACACATTGTTTAAATAAAATGTTGAGTAATCAAAAACCCTCCGGTGATAAATTGGGTAAGTCATTTGAAGCATCAACAAGCGGGACTAAGAAAATCAAATTTGTGAAATCTAAAAAAGAAACGTCCTCTGGTAGCAGTCCCTCAAACATTGAGGACGACCCCCATAAAGCACAGACGACCCCCAAAGCTATTAAGGGACCGCCCGTCTATTCACCAGAATCTAAAAATTCTGTTTTTTTTTCAAAAATCTATTTTGGGTCCTAGACTAAAACACATAATGGTAAAACAATGTTAAAATTCCCATTGCTAGTGATAATGAGGTTAAACAATTTTATAAACCATCGTTAAAACCCGGAGTTTTCATAGTTAGAAGATACACATATAAGTTTTCATACTTAGTTATTTTGTAACCTAGGCAGAATATTTGCAATCAATATATATTCAAAGTTTTGTTTACATTGTTCTTCTTAGTATTACAAGTTAGATTCCGCATAACTTGTAGTATTCATAATCATAGTTTCTCACATAGTTAGTTTGGATTTATCCAAGTTAACTAGGCTTTAACAAGCTAAGAAGATCTATTCATTGAGACTCACAACGAGTTCGAGATGAGCATGATGGGTGAACTTAACTTCTTCCTTGGATTACAAATAAAACAAATGGAAGATGGTATTTTCTTTAATCAATCTAAATATATTAAAGAAATGCTTAAGAAATTTTGCTTAGAAGATTCTAAACCAATGAATTAGAGCCATCATAGGAAAAACACTTACGACCTTGAGAGGTTATGAACCTACTCTGATTATTTATAGAGTGTTGGAAGCAAGTGCTTCAATTTTAAACACTAAAGACCACCTTACCAGTTGACCCAAAGTCATACGAAGGTGTCTTTTTAGGTTTCCTCCCAAAATAATAGTAAAGCATAAACATCATCCATTAATAAACATACTAGGAAAGTCGAAGAGATCACTTAACGTGACATTCCGATGAAACCCTCCACCCTCTAAACACCACCCTTGGTGGATGAAAGACTTTAGATGAAGAAGAAGCAATTAAGGTTACTGAAAAGAAAAACCTAGAAAATGACATTGAGGATGAAACTTTAGAGATTGACGAAATAGTCAATATTAAGGAATCTAGGAACCATCCATTAGAAAATGTCATAGGAAACCTTAACCAAAGAACCCTTAGATCACAAGCCCATAACTAAAGTAACTTCTTTTGTTTTATATCAACTATAGAACCTAAGAATGTGAATGAAGCCTTAATGGATGATTGTTGTATAGTCGCTATGCAAGAAGAATTAAATCAATTCATTGCTAACGACGTTTGGGAGTTAGTTCCACAATCTAGGAATATGTCAATCATAGGAACTAAGTGGGTGTTTAGAAATAAGTTAGACGAGAACGGTATTGTTTCTCAAAATAAGGTTAGGTTAGTTGCTCAAGGCAATAATCAACAAGTGGGCATCGATTATGATGAAACTTATGCCTCAGTTGCTAGACTTGAGTCAATTAGGATACTATTAGCCTATGCTTGTGCTTTAGATTTTAAGCTATTCCAAATGGATGTAAAAAGTGCATTCCTGAACGATTTTATCAATGAGGAGGTATACGTGGCACAACCTCCAGGATTCATTGACTTTGAAAAACCGGATCATGTTTATAAACTTAAGAAAGCTTTATACGGTCTTAAACAAGCACCCAAAGCTTAGTATGATAGAAAAAAGCATTTCTAATAACTTGAATACAAAATGGGAATGGTAGATACCATACTTTTTACCAAGAAGAAAAGTTCAAACCTCATCATCGTTCAAATATATGTCGACGACATTATATTCTGCTCGACTTGTAAAGCCATGTGCGATGAATTTGCCAAATCATGCATGACGAGTTCGAGATAAGCATGATGGGTGAACTTGACTTCTTCCTTGGATTACAAATAAAACAAATGGAGGAATGGATTTTTTTTCCCTTAAATCTCAATTTAAAATCTAAAAGAAATTCTTAAGAAATATAGCTTAGAAAGAATCTAAAATCAATGAATACCTCCGTGTCCTCCGATACCTATACACACAGAAGGACAAAGAGTCTGAGTCGGTAAGATAAGTACCAAGTATCTGAGCATGTGTAGGTAGTTTATTATACCTAATGACAAGTAGGCCTGATATCATGTTTAGTGTCTGCCTTTGTCCCCACTTCCAAGAGGCTCCCAAAACCTCTCACCTTGAAGCGGTTAAGTGTATCTTCTGATACATTAAAGGCAATATGCACTTAGGATTATGGTATTGATGTGTGCTAAAACACACATTATTATACCCCTTTAAACACTAGTAATTAGACTAGAAATACTAAAATATAGATAATTATCTTGTAAATATGTTTGTTTGGTATTTTTATGTCTTGCAGGTAAAAATGATTGAAAACAAAGCAAAAACGGGTATTTTCGGGTTTGTTTCGATCAAGAGTGCTTAATATTCAAGATCAAGATGAAGTCGTGAAAATTCCCCTAGCATGCCATTGAAAAAAGCGCAAAATTTCGAGTCCAACGGTGCCCTAGGATTTTATTGGGCCAACCCGTATCCCATAAAATGGGTCGGGCCAGTCTAATTCTTTACAAGCCCAACATAAGCCCAAGTTTTTAAATAAGAGGCCCAATTAAAATTCTGTGAATGAAATTGCAAAGAAGACCTCACGTGCATGACAATTAAATCAAAACAGGTTACGTGACTTAGCACTCAAATGGAATGGCGAATAGTATCGTGCCACGTGGCGGAGCATATTAGTATAAACTTTCAATCAAATTGATCCAACAGACAAAGTCTGTTGCGTGAAGAATACGATGAGCATATGTCCATGTGTAAGCCATCTAATGGTCCTTTCCTCTGAAATTCGTTCGACGATCCGAGGTTGTCCATGCCAGCCAATGATTGGCTCTTATTTCTATGTGGCGGTTATGATATATTTTCACTTTCACCCCTCACGTTTGGTTATAAAATGGACGCTCCCCTCACCTTTTTTATTATTAAGATTTTAGTTTAGTTTTACTCTTTTAACTTTTTAGCTTATTAATGTTTAGATTTAGCTTATTTTGATTTCTGGCTTATTGTAACTAGCTTAATTTGACAGCTTATTGAAATATTGTATCAAGAATAGTTGGAGCTTATTGGAAATCATGGTTTGCTTATTATTGTGGCTTATTAGTTTGTTTTTCTCTTCGCATATTTGCTTATTAAATAAGCTAATTTCGTAAGCTTATTTCCTTAGATTATTCGTTTCAAAACTCCTTAAAGCCTTTAAGATCATCTCTTATAAGCTCTCTAAAGCTTATTCGATCTAGTCTTATAAGTTTTTAAGGACTTTTGTTGTAATAAGCTTGAATAAGCTCGGATTACTCTAGCCTTATTTTTTGTGCTATATTGCTTAAGAAATTTTGCTTAGAAGATTCTAAACCAATGAAAACCCTCATGTCCTCGGATACTAAACTCACAAAAGAAGAAGAGTGTGAGTCGGTAGATAGTACCAAGCATCAGGGCATGATAGGTAGTCTACTCTACCTAATGGAAAGTAGGCTCGATATCATGTTTAGTGTCTGCCTTTGTGCACGCTTCCAAGAGGATCCGAAAACCTCTCATCTTAAAGCGGTTAAGCGTATCTTCCAATACATTAAAGGCACTGCACACTTAAGATTATGGTATCCTAAGGGGACCGACATAGAAACCGTAGTATATGCCGACTCTGATCATGCGGGAGATTATGTGGACCAAAAGAGCACTAGCGGTATTTGTACCTTCGTGGGATGTTGTTTAACATCTTGGTTCTTGAAGAAACAAGCCGCTCTTTCTATATCCACTACCGAAGCCGAATACGTAAGCGCCGGAAAGGCATGTCAACAAGCACTATGGATGAAACAAGCTCTTATCGACTACAACATTCGTCTCGATGACGTCCCGATCATGTGCGACAATAAAGGCACGATTGACCTTAGCAAAAACCCGGTGCAACACTCGCGAACCAAACACATCGAAATTCGTCATCACATTCTTCGTGATAATGTCCAGAAAGGACATATCTCTATCGAAAAAGTGTCGTCCGTCGACAATATCATCGACATTCTCAATAAACCCCTTAAACGTGAATCGTTTAACTATCTACGTCTTGGTTTAAGAATGATGGAACACATTCCATAAACCGTTCTTCTTTTCTTCTGTCTCGATTCTAGTCTGTGTTCCACTTCGTGTCATGACAACTAAATTACTTCATCCGAAGTATTTTAAGTATTTTTAATTCGCGAAATGCAAATTAAAACGTCACTTATTTCGTAAATTTTTTGTCAAAATTCGAGTAAAAAACCATATGATGATGGCGTCCCCCATATCTAGGGATGCTCCCTGATTTAATCAGGCGACCCCTGATTGATATGGGACCGCCACCAAAAAACACTTATGTCTGTCATCCCATTTTTGTAATACACAAAAACAAACAACCCCTTCTCTCTAGTGCATCGACAAAAACAAACCAAAACCCTCCAAATCTCAAAGTTAACCAATAAAACTTAAATTGAAGATCAATCCAACACTAACAATCAATCCTATAACACCCCTATTTTGACAAATATAGCAGCGGAAGCTAATCTGGGGTATTATTTCATAGTACAACAGTCATAATCATAGAAAACGACTCGTAAAGAGACGTTTTTGTAAAATTTAGTTATCATTCATTTATTCATCAGAGTTTTACAAGAAGAGAGATCCCAAAATCTAGAAACATAAAGTTTTTATTGATATAACAAGTTTAGCCAATCTTCAAGTATGTGCACTCCCGTGTCATATAGTTGCTCAGTTAACTGAGTATTACATGCTAAAAAGTCAACACAAAGGTTGAGTGAAATTCATAGGTTTATGTTAAACAGTTTGAATACAAGTTCAATAGTGGGTTACGTTGTTATACACCCATAAGTGTAATAATTGCAATGAGTAAAATTATTATAGAAAACAATATTATTGCCCCAAGCTCATGACACCGAGACCTTGAGATAATCAATAATCACAAGAAGTTACCCCAACGGGTGCCTTTGCCAAACACCCGCATAGTGATTCAAATGAAGTGCGTTTGGTTACCAGAAAGTATAGGTACACCAACGGGGGAGTTTAGTCCAAAATAGATCTATTCACAGCAATCGCGCTTACTCCGAAAATTAATTAACGGTTCATGATAGTGGGGTCTTAATGACAAAAGTAAGGACTTAGGCAATAATATATCAGGATAGCATACAGTTGGAAAAACACTTGTATTCATGGTTTATAGCATGTATCCCCCTCTCGGGTTTATGAAACATTTCAAAGATTTAAAATGCGAGGCTATAAACTCACCTTAACAGGGAAAATTTGATTGATGGAAAAAGTATATCAAGTGAAAGTAACGGCCTCATCACGCAACATGGGGTAATATGTCAAGTCTTAGTGTGATGGTTTATGTTTCAAAACTTCATAAAGTTTAACGTATTACTTGGATTTATTAATT
>BQNB010034186.1:0-51788 GCA_026074375.1 Tanacetum coccineum
CAAGTTCGGTCCTTCGCTCGTTCGATCGACGCTAGTTCGATCCTTCGCTCGTTCGATCGACGCTAGTTCGATCCACGCTAGTTCGGTCCTTCGCTCGTTCGATCGACGCTAGTTCGATCCTTCGCTCGTTCGATCGACGCTAGTTCGATCCACGCTAGTTCGGTCCTTCGCTCGTTCGATCGACGCTAGTTCGATCCTTCGCTCGTTCGATCAACGCTAGTTCGATCCTTCGCTTGTTCGATCGACTCTAGTTCGAATGTGCTTGTTCGATCGACTCTAGTTCGAATGTGCTTGTTCGATCGACGCTAGTTCGATCCACGCTAGTTCGGTCCTTCGCTCGTTCGATCGACGCTAGTTCGATCGTGGCTAGTTCGGTCCTTCGCTCGTTCGATCGACGCTAGTTCGATCCACGCTAGTTCGGTCCTTCGCTCGTTCGATCGACGCTAGTTCGATCGTGGCTAGTTCGGTCCTTCGCTCGTTCGAACCAAACAAAACGTCACTCGTTCGATCGAAACAAAGATTGCTCGTTCGGTCCTTGAAGGATACTCCTCGTTCGAATGAAGCAGAAATACACTCGAACAAACTCAAAAAAAATTTGGCTCGTTCGATTGCGATACCCAGAACACGTTCGAACTAAACGAAAAAAAAACACGGTCTTGTGATTTT
Source organism: Tanacetum coccineum (assembly GCA_026074375.1). Lineage (NCBI taxonomy): Eukaryota > Viridiplantae > Streptophyta > Magnoliopsida > Asterales > Asteraceae > Tanacetum > Tanacetum coccineum. The sequence goes on from BQNB010034186.1 coordinate 667, forward strand.
CTTACCACTACGATCTTGAGATGACAAGCTACTAGAGTAATAGAAAAACTAGGAAAAAAATTTGACTGTTTTGGCAAAAAAATATATGACGAGTTGAAACAAAAAAAAATAAAAAATACCGAATGATAAGCAAAAAAATTACCACAACTAAATCACAACACCCAACCTTGGCTCTTGATACCACATGTTAGATGTATCATTTCATCACCTTAAACACAAAAATAAGAAAAAGATTTTAGAGAGAGAAAGAACTAGAGAGAGACAAAGAGAGAAAATAGATGGTTACTTGCACTTAGAAAAGAAAAAGGAGAAGCAACACCCTCTCCACACATGTAGAGGGATTTATATAGTTATAAGAGACAAAACCCTTATTGGGTTGTTAGGCTTGACATTGGGCCGGACCTATTACTAATGGACTTAAGCCCGAAACCTAGGCCCAATAAGCTTAGATAAATTCTCATAAACTAAGGTTTTCTTATACAAGGCTTGGAAATATTTAATGATCATCACTTTAATAAAAACACAGCTAACATAATCCCATAGATACAAGACTTCCCTTACAGATCGATTGAATAAAAAGATAAATGGTTGAACCAAGTCCTAATCTAACCTAGAGATTCGATTATAAAGAAAGGGTATGAGAAAGAAGACCCTCGACAAAACACACAAGTATGGATTAGGTACTTGTGTGGCTCTCTTGCGGAGATGTGTGTTGTGGGTATCTTCTCTGGAGCCCTCATGAGGATAAACTATCCACTTGGGTCACAATTTGATTATGAAGTGGTTTAAAAGGCTTGTTGCATATGCTAATTGCAACTGTGATTCCTAGGAAAATGAGTTAGGTTTATATTTCTCGTACATTTCATTGGAACGGTTTTATGCTTTGGTTTGTTCTATGATCACATGGGATAAAGATCTTGCGGGAAGACGGAGATAATCTAATAGATTTCCGCCTAATTTCAAATCTGGAAGCAATGCTCAGGGAATTTCTTGTCTTAATTATACTCTTTTCTTATTATTTTCATTTCCTTAATGTACAATAGGGACATTGTACCAATAAAGTGGGGGGATGGGAGTAGAATTAATACTTGACGTATGTTTTGCCTTTGATTTTCTAGTTTTCTTTGAAAATTATGCCAATTTTAAAATTTTTGACAAACTTTTCTTAAATAACTAGAATTAATCTTTGTCGAATGCACATTATCCTTTATTATTACTTGGTGAGATTTAAGCTAAATATTCCGTTTCCATCATATTATTCAAAGATCCACCAAAATATTGAGTGTGCCAGTAGTATTGTATACTTTAGAACTTGGCTTGTACATCATTTCGAGACCTAATTGATTAGCAAGAATAGATAGTTCAAGAAGGCAACACTTAGGAAATCACCCAAATAACCTATATGTGTGCGTTTATCGACTTGTTACATTGACTTGTCGACCTCCTGTGATAAACCCTTCTGCAGCACTCATTATTTAGTGCAAGATACGCCTAGATCACCCATGTTGAGCCAATATATGTTTTCAACCCACTCTATATGTTTCGTTACACCATTTCACCTTAGCTTACCCTATAGTCTTTATTTTCTCTGTGTTGAAATTTCTGGCTACTTAAGTCCATGGTTCGGCGGAATGAGAACGAAGATTATATGCTTTCGTGGAAGACCAATCAGTTATGATCTATAAAGACCCCCTGTATCACCACTTTCGACGTTGTTTATCTCAAGTGGGGGGTGTATGTAAATATCAAATGTTGCAAGGGCAATAATTAAAGATATAAACCCTTGTAGCATTTGCATATTTACTATGAAGAAAAGAGGGTGCAACAAAAGGCCACATGTGCTAAAATGTAAAGATGGTGCATAATAATAAATAATAAAATAATAATAATAATAATAATAATAATAATAATAATAATGAAGCTAGTAGCCCATAATTGCACCAAAACATCTCTGAAGAATGGAGCTAGTAGCCCATTGTTAAAGATCAGATTTTCAGACTGTGACTCTTGGACCCATGGATGGACAGTAGCTAGCCACGACAGCCTTAGATTACTTTAGACTATTTTTTTGTTCATGTATTAACAACCATTAAATGTGTATCCATGTCTATCCTAACCTTTAAATCACCCTTTAAAGACCATATCACCCTTGTTGCCTTTGAGAGTTATTTAGACCCTAATTCTAACTGGTGCAGATTTGTGTACTTTCCAAGCTTATGATAGAATACATGCTATGACTGTGCAATTGAGCGACCACTCCGAAAATGAAACACTTAGGCTAGTGGAGAGCTGAGTGACCTTGTATCCCCTTTTCGTGAGGTGTTCGGCTTTGATGTTTCTAACATAAGAATTTTATAAATTCATTTTTTGAAGTTATTCTCGAGAAATCTTTTTATGAAATGTTTTAACATGTTCTGCTTGAGGGCAAATAGAAGTCAAGTGGGGGGATATTTGATAATATCAAATATTTAATACTTTTTGGTGGCAAAATACCCCTTAAAATACCTGCAATGTTTCACTAACACTCGAAAACGAGATATTTTCTGTTATTTTGTAGTTTTCAGGTGTAATACAGGAAAGTGACAAGAAACAAGGGAAAAAAAGACTTAAAGTGTAAATTCTGAAGGATGTTACGGCGTAACACTAAAAATGGTTACATCGTAACATAAATTAAGCAAGTACGAATATCAAGGAAGACTTTACAACGTAACAATATATCTGGTTACGCCGTAACCCTATATTTGGAAGGAAATCTCATCAAAGTTATTGTTACGGCGTAACACCTTATCCAGTTACGCCGTAACCATGAAGATCCATAAATATGGAATGAAGATCACGTACATATTGAAGTTATATGAAGGTTACGGCGTAACACCATATCTGGTTACGCCATAACAGCTGCTTAAATATGAAATGTCGTGTAAGTTTGTTACAACGTAACACCTTTATTGGTTGCGCTGTAACAGGTTCGACAACTATAAAAATAGGCCTCATTCAAGCTAATCTGACATCACTTCCTCCACAGCCAATTGGAGAGGCGACAAAGGCTTCCAACCTTCGAAGAATTCCACTTGGAGTCCAAGCGAGATCACACTTAACTTACTTTTTGTATTTAATTGTTCAAATACGAATCCTGTAAGAATTATGAGTTTTCAATATATGATTTCTTCTATCTCTTACTGTGTTTCCGTTACCATGAGCGGCTAAGCACTTAAAGTGATGGCCTAGTTATGTAATTAATGTTGTTATGATTGTCACACCCCCAAAATCGGACGGCAGCGGAATAGTAACATTGGGGTGCGACTTCAAGGCACAAGGGACAAGTCACAGAAAACGACCTCAAAAAAGACGTTTAAATAAATTTCACATTCATTATATTAAATCAGAGTTTACAAAGGGTCCCAATTATAATGCAATAGAAAACATTTTGTTTAAAACGTTTGTCGAATGGTATACAAGTTATTAAGCCTTCAAAAACATATCCGCGCGACTCAAATGCTCCCAATGCTCCACTAGCAAATAATAACCTGAGAAAATACATTGCTAAAACGTCAACAATATGTTGTGTGAAATATAGGTTTAAGTAAAGCAGTAGTTGAAATAATTAAAGAAATATTTCAAAAGAAAAGTAGTCGTTACGGGCATTTCAAAGTGTTATTTCCGAAATCCACAGAAGTGATTAAAAATTGTAATGTTCAGTAGTGGACACAGGATCGATAGTAATGTGGAACTAAGTACGTTTCAAAGTCCAAAAACAAATTAATAGCAAGACTATGTACGTATTCCATTTAGTCCAAAAACAGTAGTGTAGAACCCAACAAGAGAAAACACATTCATCATGTCCAACACTTTGTATTATTGCACTAAGCTCATGACACCGAAGCCTTAACTAGATTTTTGCCCCAATCGGAATATAGGATGCTTGCCAACACCCGGACACCTCTCAATGTTAAATGCACCCGATCAAACTAGTGACCCAAGTAAGGGTGGGGATTGTCAATCCCGATAGATCTATCCACAACACCAGCGCTCACTATAATAGCAATTAACGGTTCATGATAAGTAGGGACTTCACGGCAATAAGGTAACTTAGGCATTAATAATCAGGCAGTAATCTGGATAGCATACACTTTGAAAAACACTTGTGTCCGTAGTAAAACAATCATGTCTAAAATTCACGGTTTCAAATATAGGTATTCACGATCTCAAATCATGTAGTAAACAAATCAAGCTTTAGTAAAAATAACCATGTAATGCTTACGTATAGAAATCAATAAGTTTATGTAGTAAAACGAGCATGTATTCCCCTCGCGGGTTTATAAAACATTGAAAAGATTAAAATGCGAGACTATGAACTCACTAAGTCTTTGAAAAGTAATCACATTGTTATAAATAAACGAGTATATAAAAGAGTTTGTAAACAAGCATGTATCCCCCTCGCGGGTTTATAAAACATTCAAAAGATTAAAATGCGAGGCTATGAACTCACCTTGAGTGAATGGAAATCAACAAGTATTCACAATAGAAAATGCGTCACGAAGGAATCCGAAGGCAACCTAATCCAATATAGGTCGTATAAGTACTAAACACTTTGATTATTTATAGGTCGTATAGCTCATCATACTATCGTTCGGGCTATCATAATTAAGAGGTCGTGTAGTGAACGTATGAGGAGCTAGGACACTTTAAATCGTAAATCCAACAACTCGTCGATACGCCACCCCGAAGAGGCCTCATTATGAAACTCCCTAGTAATATAGTACTTTGATAACCACATAATATTCTATATAGCTCAATCACCAACTAATGGTTTTGGTAAAATTGGGTTTAAGAAGTTAAAACGTTTATAATTACCGTTTTAGCAAAACTGACGTAACTTTCGCGTTTTAAACCCGATTCTCGCGTTTCCTTATGACTATCATTTCGTATTAGGACAGCTATCATAATTCGACATTTCCATATTTTTGCCTCCTCTGTTGAACAGTACCTTTTTACTGTTCACATCAGACGTAATTTTATTTAAATTTGTATTTGTCGTCTTATAACCACCCCCCCCCGTAAATGTCGTATTTTATTCGTTATAGCTCCGTTTTTAACGATTCTTTCGAGGACGTTCTCGTTTTTGAAAGTTCTATAATTTCATGAGGTTTACAAAAATATAACTTTCTGTCATGAATAGTAACTTTTATAAAAATAGTTTTATAAAAGTATTAATTGTCGTAACTTAGCGAAATTCTAACTCGTTCGTTATTAATTGAAAAATACTGGATTCTTAACATTTTGAATCCTAAAAAATGTATTATTTTTTAAAAATATTCACCCTTGCTGTTTGTAATTTTTATATAAATGAGTTTAATAAAAAATTACTTACGACTTCGTGATTACGATAACTCTATTTTAACATAACTTTTTCGTTATTAATCCGTTTAACAATTTTCTTAACTTTTTTACCGATCGATCGGAAATGTATTACTTATAAAAATATAAAATGGATTATAGTCTTATCCACTAATTTGGAACCCAGAAATGTTTGGTTGATTTATGTTAAGTTCTATATATATCTTTCTTTTCATACTTTTCACTTTTAACATATAAACTATAAGTGTAAAAGTGTATTTCTTCCAACATAACTTTATTTTAGTGTTCTAATAACATGATTAAAAGTCCATAATCAATCTTAACTTGTCTTATGTATTTCTTTAACTTAAACCATATTATGAAACTATGAAAACCCTAATTAATACATAATCATTTTCATACTTAACCAAGTGTGTAAATCATGTGTACTATTTTATACATGATTCCTTAACATCATAAGATATAATAAAGGTGTACATGATGAGGACAAACAAATAAAAACTCTTTTACATTTATTATTCCTAAAATGGTATATAATGCTAAATAGAATAATCATAGCATAAAAATGAAAGTTTGTATAAGACATAAAGTTTTCAAATAGACCTTATGAGGTATGATGATGATGAGAAACAAATGCTAAACCCGTGTTTAGCCTTAAAACCCAAGCTTGCACTTAAGAAAACCCTTATTTTCTTAACAAAAACCCTAGCTTCCTTTTCTTGATTATTACTTGTAAATGGTGATTCAATGATTAAAACACCTTAGAATGTCCTTAGTTAGATGTTGGTACAGAAGTGTATGGGTTGACTAAAAAATTGCAATGATTTAGGTCTGTGCTTGATTCTTGCCTGTGGCCAATTATAGAGCAAAAGGGAAGTATTTGTTAAATATTTTTCTCGAAGTGTTTAGTGCATCGTACAGTAATCAGACCTTGCGCTAGTTACTGTATATAAAATTTAATTCTAGTCAAAGTAACATATTATGGCTCATGGGAATGGCTCATGGTTTGGTCCTTGGTCAGTAAGTTAGGATGGTGCGCTTTAAAGGATCATGGTGATCAATTAAAGAGGAATTGTGTAGTATTTACCAACCTATGAAGTTTTTGATAAACCCTTAGTGTATAAATGCAAGACTATGGCCAGGCATAATACTGATGTAGATGGATATATGTTTGAGGTAAATTTTATGTATTGGGTTATTAAAATGAGGTACATTTGTTGAAGCGTAGAAAAGTTTTTGTGGTTCCAGGGTAATGCCTAAACTTGAATTTATCGCGAAACGTAAACTTTACACGTAACCGACAAAAAATAAAATATAAGAGAGGATTATTACTTTCAACAAAAATAAATTATTGTTTTATATCGTTGGTAAAATGTTAATCGTTTAAGGTGTGGGTCAATCGTCCTAATAAATAATATTTAGTAAATTTAACAACTCATATAAATATTATATAAATGATTCTAAAAAATGTTATGCCAAAAGTATATTAAAAACGAACCAACCACTATCCATGTCAGGCAAAAGTGTATAAAATCATATTCTCCCTTGTTTATTCGATTAAGTGAAAGTTTTAGCTTAACCCGATTTAATTATGTGATGAGAATTAAAGTAAACGCGCACGAAAGAGAAAAATAAATATGAATTTATTAACGTCGTTCATTGATCACAAATACTGATTGTTATGTTAAATTAGAAAAAATCTGGCTATGGATAACTTGGAGAAAGCGAATTATAGTAAAGCGAGCTGATCAAAACTTACAAGCGTTCAAAGAATGAGACTTTCTCAGACATACACCTAAATGACATAGTAAAGACCCTATCTTCTCGTGAACTTGCTCAAAACAAGCTCTTTTAACCCTAAGAGAGGTTACAGTAAATGTGGACTTTGTCACGCTCCTAAAAAATGTTCACGCTGAAGAAACATTGTGTCAAAGAGAACAGGTTGAAGAAGTTCGAGCTAGGTGTTAAAATTACCATAGACGAGCTTCACTTAACCAGCTCAAGAACATGCCCACATATCTCAGTCAAAGAGAACATACCCTCCAAATCATTGATCCACCGAGGGGTTATTCTACCAATACAAGAGCGGAGAAGAAAAAGCTGATGCGGGTGAGATGAATTCACAAGTTTTATGACAGGGACCTACAATCTCATGTATTCGTTATACCTTCATCAAAGGCAGGCAAAACTTCTAGCTTTGTTACTATCCAAAGACATCCTACTAGGGAAAGGACAATGATAAGGATAAGAGACGCACAAGCATCATGCTGAACAAGATTGATGATCACTGGTCAAAAGAAGAATTATGGAGTACTATAAAGTGCTGGTTGTGGAAAGGAAAATAAAGACGGACAAAAACGACGTGCCGAAGTGACAGTAGACTAGGTCTATCCTAGGTTAAACAATTTAGTCCTATCTAATGATAATAATCTTTGTATAATATATAAATATTGCATGTACATATATTATCAATATAATGTGATAATACAAATTTTCATGACTTTTCATTAAATTCAAAATCTTTCAAAATATGTACTTAACACTATATCCTTCCCTCGATAATTAACGGGAGCATTAAATGGTTCCAATAGAGCTTCTATTAAAACATCACTCTCATCTCTCTCCCAAACAGTTTTAATCAATTTATATCCCAAATATCAAAAGATTTTAACATTTAGATAAAGGGAGAAAATGTGATAAAAACTAAGGCAACTAATAAACTGATCTAACAAGGCCTCCGATTTGTGGATACTCCCGTGTATGGTTGCAAAACAAAACTTTCGAATAATCGATTGCTCATATGCAGGGGAGCGTTGTCCAAAAGATAAAAACATCAAGGTACAAATGCTTTGATTTATATCACAAGCCCTAATGATCGTTTTTCAAAATGTTTTAATGCAACAATGGAGATACCCTTAAAATAGTGACTATGTACAGTAATTTTATTAGTTTTATACGGTGTAAGAATTAGTAATTATCCATGTATCCAGACGAACATCAGAGGGATCTACCCAAGGACATTCCATTAGATAGAATAGAAGTCCTTAAGTATGATACAAAAGGAGTAAAAGTAAGAATGGGAATAATGCAGACTAAGACAGAGCTAACACTATAACAAACCCAATAAGGTGTTAGTGATGAAGTCTTGGTAAGCATTGAAGGGGTTGAAGAATGAAAACTAAATGTAAAGATAAAGGGTGAAAAAAACGAAGCCCTCATTACACTTAGGCAGAAACTAGGTCAATACATATGCTGTCAGAATCACAATGATGATTCCTGACATTGAAGACAGAAATCATGGACCACAGTGATTGCAGTTGGCAACAAACCATTCCAGCCACACAAAATCTTATTAAAAAGAGTTATCGGTTTCATTCAATTATCACGAAGACTAAACACGTTATCTATTGACTTTCTCACTCCGAGTTAGTTGATATTGAAAAGGTGGCAGTAAACTCTAGCCTCCGATCACTAAAACTAAAGTGCACTATTGAGTCTAGAGCCAAACGAGATCATCCATAAATCTCACTAGGACACTATCTATCATATACTTGTCTTTCATACACTGTGAAAACAAGTAAATATCAAGAGTCCTACGCATTATCCTACTGATACTTGCCAAAAACCTCAAAGTGATGCTTCATAGCTTCAACAACAAGTGACGATGGAAATCCTACCATGCCAACATCAACCAAGCAAACCGATAGGGTGTCTTGTGAGATCCTAAGTATGACAAACTTGTGAAAACTGGATATCGATTCGACCCGTATAATGAATTACGATTCAATCGGAAAAAGATAACTAACGCGATTTCTACTCTTATTGTGATGTTTGCTTTGAGATGTTTCGGAAAGAGAACAATCAAGAAAGTGATTCCGATGTTCACACATTAGAAGATCTGATGCTTATGCTGGAAATCCTGTCAAGGAGATTCCTCTTAATTTGAATCTACCAAGATCAAGCAAGTCAGCCCTCATGGAACCGAAGTTAAATCAAACCAAAACCCCGCTAATGACAAAGCATAGTTTCCACAAGCTTGTATTATTAATCTTTTTTTTTATCAGATCATGTAAAAGATGGATATGGAGACACTAGTTCTAGCAGATTCAAGTTTATAACCGCATGCTCATACTCGGTTATCAAATATAAAGACATGATGAAAGCTCAAGTACATGTTACTCAAGTCTTTCGCTGCTCTGATACTCAAAAGATCTTCCTTTAAGTCATTAAGTGTTCAAGATGAAGCATTCCAAGAGAGATTATTCAATAGCTTTCAAGTCAAGCAAAAAGTATGAGCATGTCAGTCCAAAAGTCGCCAAGTTCACAAGATAACAAGATTCACGATGATGTTGAAGTGATGGTGTAAATGTGATGAACTCAAGAAGTTAAAGATCACAGTTTATCATGCAAGTTGGAACAAGCTCAAGATCAAGCTCTCTACATATTGATACAAGATAAAGATAAAAGAATAAAGACTACGAGCAAGACCGACACTTCATAGAAGATAGGCTTAATTTTTTTGTAATTTGGAGTATCTCCCCTTAGGGGTAGATTGTTAGAGAATCGAGAAAAGACTACGTCACCACCAATAAAGTATCTCGTAGCCGTAAGTTAATCGTATGGTTTAAAAAGTAAGCTCATAGGGCCAAGCCCATGGCACATAAGCCCATGACCGGCCATTGTAAGGGGTATAAAAGCTCTCTTCATCCCATGAAGTGGGTGTTGGTCATTTGTTATACAAACTAATTTTATTTACTTTCTCTCTTTACAAGTGATCATCCACCTCTCTTTATCTTTCTAGTTTTTCTTTAGATTCTCATTTAGATACTTGATTTGGATAATCTACATTCAAGATACTTCCTCTTTGCACAACACGATGCAATTAATAATACCAGGTGATGTAAGAGATAACCAATCAAGATATGGGGCCTACATGTAATAAGGTGGATAACGAAAAAAATCATTAATATGTTCACTAACTGCTTGAGCTTGAAAGAATACAAAGAACAAATAATTTTTTAAGAAAGATAAAAATTAGATTTATATATAGAGAAAAATATATTGATAGTCAATTGACGAAAGTTAACTTTGACAAAAATCAAAAGCATTGTCGGAAGTTTGAAAACCAAATTCATTCTTTACAAGTACAACTCAATGCAACCATTGAAAGTCACAAGACTTTGTCAACAATGGTTGATGTTTTAAAAATGGAATCTAAGGCAAAAGAGGATAAATTCCTCCAAGAGATCATTGAATTAGAAAAGAAAAAGAAAGCTTTAGACAATATGGTTTAAAAAATGGCTCAATCAACGCAAACGATGCATATGTTAACAAAACCTTAAGCTTTTTACGATGAAAGTCACAAAACAGCACTTGGTTATCAAAAACCGTATTTGTCTCAAGCTCAAAGGAAAGTACATGCTTTATATTGTGGCAACACAAATGATCAAATCATGAAAGAAAAGAAAGTTAATATTGCACCCATTGATTATGTTGCATTGAATAAATTGCCTGAGCATTTTGTTAAGCATTTTGTGCCTCAAAAGCAACTTTCTGCAGAACAGGCATTTTTGGTACCTATTACAAGCCCGATCTGAAATACCACTAAGTTCCAACAAGAACCATTTCTAAACGAAATTCCTCGTAGGACTTCCTATATATTATTAGTTAAAGATAGTTTTAATTAAAATGGAAATCATGGTAATATTGTTGAAAAGTGATGTAACTGTCCGTACCAAGGTAACTAGTCAGAATGAGGGTTCTTGAGGATTTAAACAAATTCAGAAAGCTTTTGACAAAGATGTCAAACCTTTTGTTAAAAACTTGTAAAAAGTATTTTCGCAGTTTTTGATCAAGGTCTTCCATAAAGAAATTACTGATATGTAAAGAAGTTATATATAGACATGGAAACCGAGGTTGCCAAATGTTTAGTAGAAAGGAAAAGTTTTGATATTGAAGAGAAAGAACTCTTGCTTGAAAATGATCGACTCTTAGAGCTAATAATTTCTCAAGATCTTGTGCATACTGATGTGAATTCTTTAGCTGAAATTCTTGATTATAAAAGTATGGAAAAGAGGTTTCTTGATGAATACTCTGAGTGTGTTGAACTTAAGGCTGAGCTTTCGAAAAAAAATAAAATGGTTGAAAAGGCTATTTTTGATGAACTTTTAAAACGATGTGCCAAAATGGAAAACAAATGTATTTTTCTTAAAATCAAAGTGCAACAATATAAACAAAGTTTTCAATATAATCAACCTCGAAAGAAACAGGATGCTCCTAAGTTTCCTGCATTTAAAAAAATAAATGAATTGAAAGCTTATTTACAAGCAAAAGACAATTCAATCAGCAAATTAAAGGAACATATTGCTACTTTAATGGGAAAATGTATGTCTGAGGGTAATAAATCTGATAATATATCCAAAGTAATTGCCCTGAGGATGTATAAGTTAGATTTCGAACCTCTTTCTCCTAAACTGCTAAGAAATAAAGAAGCACATGTAGACTATCTTAAACACACACAGGAAAATGCTAACATACTTCATGAAATAGTTAAACAAGCTAGGGAATTAAGGCCTTTAGATAATGACTTGGATTATCATGTTAAGTTTGCAAAACAATTCAAGAGTGCTAAGTTTACGTAGTGCTACCACCCTAGTTTAAACAAACAAAGTGAGAAGTTGATTACAGTAACACCAATGAACAAAAACAATAAAGTTAGGTTTGCAAAACCTAGTACTTCATCAAGTACCACACATAAAAGTAGGTTTGAATCTTGGCAAACTAAGATTCCAACAAACTTTTTGGCTCCACAAGAGTAACAATTTACTAGTGCTAGCGGATCAAAGCCTCCAAGCAATACAAAGAAAAATAAGATCTCATGACCAACAAGTAGCAATAAGAATAATAAAGTAGAATATCACCTTAGGAGCGTTAAATCTAGTTTAAATAAAAAGAATCATGTTTCTAAACCTGTCTGTAATGCAAATGTTAAGCATTCTGTTTTAAATGCGTAATTCTTAGCTTATTTGGGCCTACATATAAATGAATGTAATGTTGTATCAATTCATGATTTGTGTGTTCTTGATTATGTTAATAATGTCAATGTGCATGTTAAATCTAAATCTGTAAAGAGAAAAAAGAAGAAAGTTTAGAAACCTACGAGTAAAGTTTTCACTAATGTTGGATATAGTTGGAAACCTACAGGTTGGACCTTCATTATAGATGGAAACTATTGGGTCAGTTCCTGAGCCCTTTAGTCTCTCAGTAGATTAAACATAAAATCCCAAGTTTACAAAGTTGAAGTCTGTCAGTTTGAGTCACTGCAGTTTCTTCACTTCAGCTTCTTCAGGCACTTAGAAAGATTGGGAAAGTAATCCTTTACTTTCAGTTTTATGCAGCGGATCAGAAATTGAAGAAGGCCTATGTAAAGAGCTTCAGTTCAGCCTAGTTGACAATTCCAAGCTGAACGTTATCTATCTCCTTAACAGAAGACTTAAACGTTTTGTTTCACTTCTAGAAGGTAACAAGCGGGAAAAAATTGCCTTTAAATTAAAAGGAATAAAGCAATCTCTTTCCAAAAAGGTACTTCTAAGTTGGATAGAAGTACAACAACTTTCTTTAAAGGACTATACCTGGTACTTTAGAGCACGTATGCATTAAATGGTATCTCAACCACCTATTGGATGCATGACACACGTACTAGGTTAACTTGTAAACCATAATCCCTTTGTCTATAAAAGGAAAGGGAGATACACATTAAAGAGTTCATTTATCTCTCAAACAAACTGAATGGTACTACTGAAAGCTGAAGCTTCAATTAGTCATACTAGTATTGTTTTCTTACTCTCTTAACTTTGGTTAAAGTTTAAGTTCGAAGGAGATAACACCCCAATTTTCATTCAACCACCTTGCTATTCCGCAAGCAAGGCGTGTCATAGATTCTTTATTTGATTCTAATAAGAACCTATACGTTGAAAAGTTAATTCTGCGTGTTTTAAACTTATTCTTTATATTCTTCATATATATCTGTTTAAAACTCACTTTGTTGCCATGAAATGTGGTTAGTTTAACTTGATAAACCTTATATCACATTCAAAGGGACAATATTTTATCAGAAACTGAAGAAATTTTTACAAAGGTTAGTTCAGTTCTTGCACATAACATTTAGCTTGCTTAAGTGAAGTAACTAAGCAATCACATAGGTCTCATTTATGGATTTTCATGAGCATTTGTGATTTTGTCGCCTTCGCTAGAGCTTTGTCATTGGTCAAACCAAGAACTGAACAAAACTGATTTGTTTTATCTTCAGTTCAGTTTCTAAACTATAATTTTGATTTAATTCTTTAGCGTTCTCGAGTGAAGTAACTGAGCAATCACATATTTTTCATTCATGGATTTGCATGAGCATGTGTGGTTTTTTTTGCCTTCGCTGGAGCTTGTATATTGATAATAATGACCAATATCTGTTCAGCATAACCTAACACCAAACCTGAACCTAGTTCTGCTTCTTTACATCAATCACAAGGTCAGTTTCAAAAACAAAAATAATTTTCATAATTAATAATTTTATTAAGTGATTTCTTACAAAGGAAGTTAACTAATTTAAAAGTTTATTAAAAGATGAATTTCAGAAGTTCAAATGACCTCACCTTTTCTCTCACCTACTTTGACAGTGCAACGACGGTTGTACATTATTCTAGGTGTCAGAAGCATGTTGTGATGACTTTCATTGATTACAAAGTTTAACACACATGTTAAAAACAAACCCTAAAACTTCTTATAAATACATAACTTCCATTTGGCAGTTATCAATTCCTCAAGAGTAAAAGTGAAAAGTAACAAATCATATAAACCCATTCCACCATTCACAACTCACTTCTAAAAAAAACAAATCATTTCACCAAGAACACACACATAAAACCCCAAAACAAATCAAATCATCAAAACTAAAAAAAAAAAAAAAAAAAAAAAAAAAAAGGGGGTTATATAAAAAAAATTCACATCAAATGGCAAACCAAGACAAATCCCTCCACAACAAGAACATACCCTTTGTTGATGCAAAAAACAATTGGCTTCAATCTTGAAAAGATATCATCCGCATCACAAACAATGAGCTTGCTCTTCTATAACCAGAACACACTAACAAAAAACGTTCAAAATGTGTTTTCTAATTTTATTTCCCAAGTGTTGCCTTAGAGAACCAATTACAGATCTCCAACATGTATAAGAATACCTTGCCGAGTTTTTGGTAGTCAGCTAAAGCTCTTTGAAAACCCTAAGGTTTCCTTCTCAATCCCCATTGGTGGTATTTATGAAGAAGTATGAGTAAAGACCTTTAGGAATGCCATTGGTGCACATTACCTTCCTCACTCTAGTGAATATGTTGCACCACCATCTATTGACATAGTTAGGCAATGGTTTGAAACAATTAGGTATAGGGAGACAGTTTCTGCCAAAGTGACTCTCAAAAAGATTCTTCTTCCTTTTAGGGGGAGGTTGTTAATGGCACATATTATCCAGTGTTTAAGGGGGTAAAACTGGAGGTTTTGATCAAATTTTCAATAAAGGTGCCATTATACGGTAAAGGCTACAAATGGGCTCAACATTGCCTATCTATATCTTTAGGAAGACATCATCATCAAACTAAACAAGAAACCAAGGGAAAAAGTTGTACCTTACGCTCAATTTTTATCTTTGTTAATGATGCACAAGATGAAGGAAGGATATGGAGATGGTGATGTAACACCCTATCCCACTCAAGTCTTTAGTGTTAACATTTGGACACTGAAGCCCAACCAACTTGAAGGACCTCCCTTCACAGACTACATGTTGGCTATATGCTCTGCAGCTAAGCCAGTGGTATTCAAAAGCTCCTAAACCCTCTTCCAATGCTGAGAGGGTTTCCCAAGGCATAAAGCCTGAAGCTCAACCTGGACACAAGAAGCATTCAACTTCTTCAAAACAACCCTTTGTGTCCAGCCAAGAGGCAACAAAAGGTGGGTCTTCCAAAGCACCCACTCGTTCCAAAACTGGTCATTTGAAGAAACAGAAAGATTTTAGCTCGACCATAGAATCCAACCTAAGCCAGACTTATGCCTCCACACCTATGGTTACTGAAATGCATAAAGAGGACGAGCAGGCAACTGGTGGCCCAAACTCTTTAGGGGTCACCAGTGAAGAAAGAGCAGACCCTCGGCTCAGTAGTGGTATGTCAACATTTAATCTAAAATACGGCCTATTTATATGCATCTTTTTATTATTTACTCTGAGTCAATATCCTATAAAATGATGGCTTTCAGAAAATTCAAAGCAGCTGAAATTGAATCCTGAAAATCTGCTCCAGTGATTTTTATATACCTCAACAACAGGGTATGAATAAATGAACCAAAAACACTTCATATGATTATCTCTTATGCACAGGTACTACTGACCCGCATGTTCTTGCAAACCAAACCCAATCTGTTAGTGAAGGGCTGGAAACTATCCTCACCCAATCCATAACCGATAAAGGGGCCTTCAACATTGCTAAACAAATTGAGAAAGTAGAAGCCTCAAGAACAATCAAGTTGGAGGATCTAGCAAAGCTGGTGCAAAATGTTCAACCAAGATTCAAATACCTGGACTAACCAGAAGATGATCCTATCATTGTTGTTGATGATAGTGATGAAGATGAGGAAGCAGACAAAGATGGACTTCATGCTACCTCAAACATTGAAACTGAAGAACCTTTCAGTTCTAATCCTCATGTACATCTGTTCAATTTTACAGGGTCAGATATCCGAAGTATACGACATTATTTGACTCTTTTAATTATTTATGGAGTCACTTTTATGTGGTCACATTACTCTTAGCATTTAACGCTTGTTTTTTGTGCAACTCGTGTTTCAAGTCAAGGGTTAACCCAAGCTATGATTCTAGCCAATTGGAATATTCGAATTTAAGGTCGCTATTTACCTCGAGCTTATATTTAACTTCTAAATTTTATAGAATTTATTTTATTATTTTAGTCGATTTTTGTTAAAATCGCCGTTTACTCATTCCCAGTCCCCAACTTTGGATATTTATAATTCGTTTTAACGTCCGAGAGAATCAACACTTCCATTATTTTAGCTTTGAGAGCTTATTTATTTAATTTTAATACTTTTTCGCCGTTTAACCTGTTTGCCAAAACCACCACCCATGCGTTAAAATCGAGTTTACGAAATATAACGATTAAGCTAGGTAATAGGCCCGAAATTATGTAAGACAAATTCAAAAAAAATAAAGCAAGCCTACCCAAGCCACTTAAGGGCCGCTATTACTATAAGCCCATAACCAACGTCACTTTATTTATAAAATGGAAATTACTAGTTACTTGATAAATCCACTCTATAAATAATCCATATCTTCACACACTAAATCCCACCATAAAACACATAGAAAAAATGTTCGTTCTTCTGTCCTCCCTTACAGTGTCGAAACGACCCATACAAAACCGACCAATATCATCACCAAAAAATCCAAGGAAACACTTCCAAACACTCCAAATCATCCCTAAACTACCACCCACATTCTTTTCTCATAAAATCAACCATGCAAGTGGTATTTTACAGATTTCTTTTCTTTTTAACTTTGATTATAAAGATTACTTTGATTTTGGTGCAATTAGTGATACAAGGGTTTGATTACAAGTATTTTACTAGATTTGGAACAATAAAAAGTGTGAGTTTTGATTTTTCTTGCATTCCTAATTGTTTGTAAGTATTTTTTACTTTTTTTTATGTTGATTGAATTACATATTGTGTGCATGTATTTAAATTTAATAATGAATCTATGGATAGTGTTGCCTGTTATAATTTGAGGTAGATTTTTGGTTTGAGGTGTTAGTGTAAGTAAGATAGCTAGCTAAGGAGTATTAGTGAAGTTGTTGTTGTGGAGAAAATGACGTTGGATGAGTTTTGAAATGGTCGTTTGGAAGTAAGAAAATTTACAAGACTAGTTTGGTGAGATCAAAAGTGTCAAAACTGAAATTGATCTTAGAATTATGATACAGGACGTTCCAAGCTTCATTTCGATATAAGGCATGACCCGTAACTCTCAAAAACGAAGTTTTTATGGTCAAAAGAAGTCTAGAAAAATGTTCGCCAAATTCTGGCATTATATTTTAAAAAGGAAATTATTGGATTATGAATGTTATGGGAAATCACTTAGGTTTAGTGGAAGTTATAGGTTAGTTTGAGACTGTGGAATGTGAAATTGGTGCGAAAATTTGAAGATTTGATAGGGTTTTATAACCCTTAATTAGACCAGAAAGTTTATGTTAGTTTGAGCGTGATTTTATGTGTTGTAACCTGAGATTTTAGTAAATAAAATTGTAGAGGTCGTTCTAACGATCGTTTCGGTATAAATTAGAGCTTCTAACTCTTAAAAACGAAAAAGTTATGGCCGAATTTAGTTAGCAAATGGTTTCGGCAATTTTCATGAAAATGACAGTTTTCATATCCGAATTTGGGTCAACTTTTGGATGTCATAACATGGTCGTTTCAAAAGCTTCTCTAGGATTTCAGGACCCTAAAGTTATTTACTTCGAGTCTACTTTCCAACGAACAAGGCCTCGTCGATTTTCAAGGTGTAAAAGTTAGTCAAAACCTTTGTACAAGATTAAGTGCTAAAACTGTGTTGGCTGTCCAGAATTTTGTTTGTAAAGATGCTGTGTGCAGGCGGATCAAAACTTAATATTTTTGGACGAAACCTAAACTGGAGATTGTACATGATGTGTGTGACCTCCTGTATTTTTTTAGATTTTTATAAAATGTTTAAGGGTGCCTGTTGTTGCCAAACTTTTGTTAACTTTCTGCAGGCCTGTTTTAAACTAGTTATAGTGTGCTAGTAGTTACGAAAGGTAAAACTTGCTTAGAATCTTTGGGGCAAGTCGTTAAGCGATAACTAGTTGCTAAGTCGATGGAAATAAAAAAAGCGAAGTGTAGTCTCATGGATTTCTAATGTACGAATTGACATGCATATAACGTAATTGTAATGAGTTGCATATTTTACATAATTGACTATTAATAATATATAATTATTATTAATAGGTCGCGGTTGAGATTTGTCATCGCCGCTTTTCTTCGTTACTTTCATCTTGGTATCTTCATTTTGGTGAGTTTCTCACATTCCCCTTTTTACATGTTTTAAATGTTTTGGGGTGGAAAGCATGATGTGTCATTTTTCTATGCTCTTACTTTTACATATTTAAAGTTGAGCACATTTGAACTTGAACTTGTTTTGAACGTATGGAACTTGATTTGAACTTGTTGAACTTTGGAAACGTGTTGAACTTGGAACCTTGAACTTAATATGTATGTTGTTGTATGCTTGGAACCCGCCACTACTTTTAACTCATTATCCCCCTCATCGGGATTGAGACGTTAGTACTTATGGATAGCGCTATTAGGAGATTAGCCCCTCCTCACTCCCCGCACAAGGGTGCATAGTACTAAGTGTTTGTGCCACACTATACAACTAGAACTTGAATGGATGTTGGAACGGTTAGGCTGAATACGTTTAAGTAGTGCCTCGCATAACCATTATAGCATACATATACATTGATTTGTTTTGGACTCTCAACTTGTTTGGAAATTGATTTTGGTTTGGACAACTGTTTTTGATAACTTGCCATTGAGTTGGCAAACTTTTATCGGACATCTACTCTTTTTATAAAACTACATTTTGTGTATATAATCTTGAGAGCTCACCAACTATTTTGATAGTTGACCGTTTTATCATGCTTTTCAGGTGACTTTCCTAAGGTGGAAACTTAGAGCCATGTACTTCTGTTATTGTCAAGACGTCTACATAATTACAAGAACCTTATCTTTTAAAAATATCCATATTCGGATATAAACAACTTATGATGTTTCATGTACTTTTAAATTTGTTCTTGAAGATGTTGTAATTCGGATAACTTTACTTTTATTAAATCATGTATGGTGTTTTTTATCTATCACCTTAAATGATGTTTATTGATATGTTACACCTCGCGTTTCCGCCTTGGTGGGGTGTGACAGATTGGTAATCAGAGCCTAAGGTTATAGAGAACGCCGGTTTTCAAAAATGAAAATCGAACTATAACCAAAATGATTTTCTTTTTCTAAAAAAACCGAACATGAAACGAGTCGACTAGTCTGAGTGGTTGCATCATTAGACCTAAATTAGACATAACTTGATCAACTATGTCTAACTCAGGGAGTATCATGCAACACTAGGTATAGTCATTATTTTAAACAAGTAAAAAAAATGGCTTTCCACTTTAGTCACTGAAAATCATACTAAAAATTATGTGCATCATACATCATTTACTTTTAGATGTCCACTATTTGATTTCAGTACATCATGCTTATGTTGATTGGTCCATTTATGTTATGAGCTTGCTTTCACATCGGTTACTGTTGTCACACTGTCCCTAGACACCTTGTTATTAAGAACGCCGTTATAGTCACAATATGTCCCATAGATCGTCTTCGCGCGCTAATGATTTCGCGATTGACTCGCGACGTTCACCTAAATACTTTTCGTACCTTTACCCTGTAATAAGAACTCAAGAAGGACTCGTTGATAGATTCTGAGTAAGAACTCAAGGCGAGCAGCAGATGAAGAATTCACTCGAGGATGGGCGAGGCTTGGATGATTTGATGGATACTCAAACGACATGGATACAATGTGACTATAGAGAAATTAGGGTTGAAAACAGAAATGCGGGCGTTTATCCCTATCCTACCAAACCCCTTTCCGGATTAGTTGTTGGCAGATACACCAATGAGGGTGTACTAATGTAGTTTTCTCGCACGATTAATTTTACGCTCTTTCAGATTACTAAATGTTTCTCTATTATGATACAATGAATTTTTGGAATCAGTTGTGTAGATCAAGTGTTAAATTTTAATTTATAATGTTATCATTATCTTTTGAAAAGATTTTTGTAAAATGTTATCTGATTATTCAAATTTTACTTATATAACAAACAAAATGGTAAACTTTTACAATGCTTAATTTAAATAATTATCTATTAATCTATTTTATTGGCAACTAATTTAATACATATATTTTTAGAAAAAAATCTGAAAACAATGTTTATTTAATATTATTTAATTATGAGAGAAAATAAAAATATTTCTTATATATAAAACATGCTTGTCATCTGAATATGTATACCACTAAATTTTGGTTAAATACTAAACATGATTGACTTACATTGGTATGGTACATCTATCTATGCTTGATTATTCATTTAAACACTTCGTTCAAAGGTGTTATATTCAACCCTAATTGTGTTGAATTTTTTTAAGCATGTTTACTCTTTAACTATATTTTTGTGAATATATATGAACTGTTTGAAGGTACGGTTTGTCATGTTTCTGACAAAGTGAAACTTTGTGTTAAATTGTAGAATTATGGCCGGAAGAAACACACGTAGCAGCTCTGCCGACAACACTAATCCTCCTAATGAAACAGTAGATGACGTAACCTGACAACTTAACGCCGCATTGCCGAATCTGCTAACTCAACTTGTTCAAGCCCTCGGAGGAAACCAAACAAATCAAAGAGAGGCCACTCCAAGCTGCAATATCAAAACATTCAGGGCTTCTGGTGCCAAGGAATTTTTTGGCACAGAAGGTGCAGTTGGTTTACTAACCTGGTTTGAAAGCACTGACTTGGTGGAACACCCTTGTTCAAACACGAGGATGGGCCGCTGCTATAGCCCAACCTTGGGAAGATTTTAAAAAGTTGCTGATGAAAGAATATTTCCCTGATGATGAAATTCAGAAGTTGGAATCAGAATTTTGGAACCACAAGATGGTTGGGTCAGATATTGATGGGTATACGGCTAGATTTCACAAATTGGCAAGGTTGGTGCCACACATGGTTACCCCTGAGAGCCAAAGTGTCAATCGTTACATTCGGGGTCTAGCTCCTGAGATCAAGCCACGTGTCACTTCATCCGAACCTGCTACAATCCCGGGTGTTGTGAGTATGGTTAACCGTTTGACCACCGATGGTATCAAAGATTGACTTTTTAAGAAGAAGGAAAATGCTGGAAACAAAAGGAGGTCGAATGACTAGAACAGGAACCGAGGAAGGGATGATAGGAACAAGAGACAAAGAACTAGAGGGAACTTTGCTCTGACTGTTCTAGAGCAAGGTCAAGGACAACATCAGTATGCTGGTCAACATCCGAAGTATGCAAAATGCAATTTCCACCATTTTGGTAACTGTCCTGTGTGTCATCGATGTAACCAAGTAGGTCACTTTACCCGATACTACACGGGTAGAGTTGCTAATGAAAGACCAAGGCCAACTTGTTTTGAGTGTGGATATCCTAACCACTTTAGGAGGAACTGCCCAAGGATAAATCGAGCCACTATCTCGGGAGGAAATCGCCCAAACCCGGTGCTAGCAATTGAAGGAAATACCAACCAAGGGAACAATAGAAATCGAGCACAAGGTAAAGCTTTTGGCTTAGGTGTTGCTGAAGCCCCACAAGACCCGAACGTCGTGACGGGTACATTCTCTCTAAACGATCATTTTGCTACAGTTTTGTTTGATTCTGGTGCTAATTACAGCTTTATATCTACTAAATTCTTGCCATTGATTAACATGAAACCTAGTGTCGTAAGCCCTAGTTATGACATTGAAATAGCTAGCGGCATTATAGTAGAAACAAATAAGATTATCCGAGGTTGTAGACTTGAGCTAGAAGGTCATACATTTATCATTGATTTGATTCCCTTTGGATATGGTAGTTTTGACGTGGTTGTAGGAATGGATTGGTTGTCAAAGCTAAGAGCTAAGATACTTTGCTATGAGAAAATTGTTCAAATTCCGCTATCTAACGGGGATAATTTAGAAGTTCATGGAGAACGTCCCGAAGGAAACCTGAAACAGCTGAAGACCATGAAAGTGAACGAGCCGAAACTCAAAGACATCCTTGTTGTACGTGAGTTCCCTGTTGTGTTTCCGGAAGATTTATCAGGTTTACCCCCATCTCGTGAAGTGGAGTTTTGCATAGAACTCATTCCTGGAGCTGTGCATGTTGCAAAATCACCTTATCGTTTGGCACCTATGGAAATGCAAGAACTATCCAACCAACTAAAAGAACTGCAAGAAAAAGGTTTCATATGACCTAGCTCTTCACCTTGGGGAGCCCCAGTGTTGTTTGTGAAAAAGAAGGATGGTTCGTTCCGCATGTGCATAGACTATCGAGAGCTGAACAAGCTAACTGTCAAGAACCGCTACCCTCTTCCTAGGATTGATGACTTGTTCGATCAGTTGCAAGGGTCACGGTATGTTTCAAAAATAAATCTTCGATCTGGCTACCATCAGTTGAGAGTACGCGAAGAAGATATTCCCAAAACTGCATTCAGGATGAGATACGGACATTTTGAATTCACGGTCATGCCTTTCGGTCTGACTAATGCTCCCGCGGTATTCATGGACCTTATGAACTGCGTATGTAGGTAGTATCTTGACAAGTTTATCATCGTCTTAATTGATGACATCTTAATATATTCAAAGTCCAAAGAGGAGCATGAAGTTCACCTAAAATTGATATTAGAGTTGCTTAAAAAAGAGAAATTGTTCGTGAAATTTTTGAAGTGCATATTCTGGTTACAAGAGGTTCATTTTCTTGGCCATGTAGTGAACAGTGAGGGTATACATGTGGATCCTAGCAAAATTGAAGCAGTAAATAATTGGAAGCCCCTAAAGTCCCCAACCGAGATCCGTTCATTCTTAGGATTGGCGGGATACTACAGGTGATTTATCGCAAATTTCTCGAAGATTGCAAAACCTCTCACCCTTTTGACTCAGAAAAACAAAAAGTTTAAGTGGGGTGATGAGCAAGAAAATGCCTTTCAGACATTGAAGGACATGTTATGCGATGCTCCTATTCTGGCACTTCCTGAGGGCACAAATGATTTTGTAGTTTAATGTGACACCTCAAATCAAGGTTTTGGTTGCGTTATGATGCAGAGGAACAAGGTAATTACATACGCATCTAGACAACCGAAAATCCATGAGAAGAACTACACCACTCATGATTTAGAGTTGGGCGCAATGGTATTTGCTCTTAAAACCTGGAAACACTATTTGTATGGAACAAAGAGCGTAATCTACACCTATCATAAGAGCCTTCTGCACATTTTTGATCAAAAAGAATTAAATATGCGCAAGAGACGATGGATAGAACTTTTTAGCGATTATGACTGCGAGATTCGCTACCACCCAAGTAAAGCGAACGTAGTGGCTGATGCATTGAGCAGGAAGGAACGATTGAAACCAAGACGAGCTCGAGCTATGAGCATGACAATTCACTCTAGCATTAAGGCTAGGATACTGGAAGCTTAGAGCGTCGCTTCCAAAGGCGTCAACACTCCGGCAAAAACATTGAAGGGATTGGATAAACAGCTTGAGAGAAAAGAAGATGGTGGATTATATCTTGTTGAAGGAATTTGGGTACCAGTCTATGGCAATTTGAGAACTTTGATAATGTATGAAGCCCATGCTACGAGATATTTTGTACATCCTGGAGCAGACAAGATGTACTATGATCTTCGAGGCTTATAATGGTGGCCCGAAATGAAGAAGGACATTGCTATGTATGTTAGCAAGTGCTTGACTTGCTCTAAAGTCAAAGCAAAACACCAGAAACCCTCGGGATTACTTCAACAGCCAAAAATTCCCAAATGGAAATAGGATAACATCACAATAGACTTCATAAACAAGTTACCACGAACCAGTAGCGGACATGACTCGATTTGGGTCATTGTCGATCGACTGACTAAATCGGCACATTTCTTAGCTATCCGTGAAGACTACAAGATAGAGAGACTTGCAAGACTATACATCAACGAGATCGTAGCAAGGCACGGTATACCTGTGTCAATCATATCTGATCGTGACAGTTATTTCACATCAAGATTTTGGCAATTACTACAGAAAGCATTGGGAACGAGACTGGATTTAAATACAGCCTACCATCCCGAAACCGATGGCTAAAGTGCGCATACCATTCAAACGCTAGAAGATATGCTTAGAGCTTGCTCAATTGATTTTGGCGGCAATTGGGATACTTACCTACCGTTAGTAGAATTTTCATATAACAACAGCTACCACTCGAGCGTGAAGTGTGCCCGATTTGAAGCATTGTATGGAAGGAAGTGTCGAACGCCCATAGCTTGGGCAGAAGTAGGAGAAAGCAAGCTATTTGGATTGGATATTGTCCAGGAGACTACTGATAAGATTGTGCAAATCAAAGAAAGATTAAAATCCGCACGAGATTGCCCGAAAAGCTATGCCGACAATCGTCGAAAGCCGTTAGAGTTCAGTGTCGGTGACAAAGTACTACTCAAGGTGTCTCCTAGGAAAGGCGTGGTACGCTTTGGTAAGAAAAGTAAGCTTTCACCAAGATACGTGGGACCGTTCGAGATTGTCGAACGAGTCGGTCGAGTAGCTTATCGGTTGCGCTTACCACAAGAACTTGTGGGAGTTCATGACACGTTTCACGTGTCAAACTTGAAAAAATGCCTAGCTGACGTAACTTTGCACTCACAGTTATAAGAAGTCAAGATCGACGACAAACTACATTTTGTTGAAGAACCTATGGAAATCATGGATCGTGAGGTCAAGAAGATGAAAAAGAGACGGATTCCTACTGTAAAAGTTCGTTGGAATTCCCGGCGAGGACCAAAATTTACTTGGGAATGAGAAGACGAGATGAAGCGCAAGTATCTACAACTGTTCGCGTGCTACGACTTAGCACGAGCAACTAAAATTTCAGGACAAAATTCCCTTTAACATGGGAAAACTATGACATCCGTCAATTTTGAGGTTAGTAACTGAAAGCAAACGTATGATATTTGACTCTCTTAATTAATTACGGAGTCACTTTTATGTTGTTACATTTCTCTTAGCAGTTAACGCTTGGTTTTGATGCAACTCGTATTCTTGTCGCTATTTATTCCGAACTTATAAATTTTATTTCCTGATTTTATAGAAATTATTTTATTATTTTTAGTTGATTTAGTAAAAATCGTCGTTTTAAATATTCGCGGGCCGAGCTTTGGATATTTATCTGTTTTATCGATCGAGAAATCAACAAATGTCATATTTTAGCCATGAGAGCCTATTTAATTTATTTTAATTATTTTTCACTTTTTATTCGCGTTTGGCCGAAACCGCGTTAAATTTTTTGTTTTTATAACAAATAATGAGCCAAACTAGTAAATGGCCAAGGAATCAAGTATTACAAGATTAACCAAGTAAAATAGCCCAACCAAGCCCACCTCATATGAGGTGGCCGGTTATAAGCCCAACCAAACACCCCTTATAATGTTTATTTTATTTTATTTCGATACATACATCCTAGATTTTTCTTTCTATATAAATAGATTTCATCCCCTTATAACATCATAACAATAAAAAAATTGGTATCCCCTTCCCTTTCTTCTCTGTTCGATGACCCAACACCAAAAACAAACACCATCATCACCAAAACTCCACCAAGTAGCTTCCATTCAACCTAAAATCATTCCTAAACTAAACCCCCATTATCATTTTCAATTAAAAACCACCATGCATCAAGATTTAAAAAGTTCTTGTTTTTTTATTGCAAGGGTTTTGATCAAATTAAGTGTAATTGATGTAATAAGGGTTGATCAAGAAGATTGTGTACGAAATTTGGTCGAATAAAAACTAGTTTTCAGGGTCGTTTGGGTGCTCCTAGTGTTCGGCCAAACACTAAACCTACAAGGGTTTAGTGTGTTTGATCTTCTATCTTTTTTTATTTGCATTGTGAGTTATATCATTCCTATTTTATTTTGATTATACTTATATATATACATGCATGTTAATTTTGGTCAATTAGGAATCTATGAAAAAGTTGTGAAAAAGGGAATTGTTGGATTATGAATGTTGTGGGAAATCAATTAGGTTTAGTGGGATTTATAAGTTAGTTTGAGATTGTGGAATGTGAAATTGGTGCGAAAAATTGAAGATTTGATAAGGTTTTATAACCCTTAATTAGACCAGAAAGTTTAGGTTAGTTTGGGTGTGATTTTATGTGTTGTAATCTGAGATTTTAGTGAATAAAATTGTAGAGGTCGTTCTAACGATCGTTTCGGTATAAATTAGAGCTTCAAACTCTTATAAACGAAAAAGTTATGGCCGAATTTAGTTAGGAAATAGTTTCGGCAATTTTTATGAAAAAGACAGTCTTCATATCCGAATTTGGGTCAACTTTCGGATGTCATAACGTGGTCGTTTCAAAAGCTTTTCTAGGTTTTCAGAACTCTAAAGTTATCTACTTCGAGTCTACTTTCCAACGAACTAGGCCTCGTCGATTTTTAAGGTGTAAAAGTTAGTCAAAACCTTTGTACAAGATTAAGGGCTAAAAATGTATTGGCTGTCCAGAATTTCGTTTGTAAAGATGAGGTGTGCAGGCGGATCCAAACATTATATTTTTCGACGAAACTTAAACTGGAGATTGTACATGATGTGTGTGACCTCCTGTATTTTTTTAGATTTTTATAAAATGTTTAAGGGTGCCTGCTGTTGCCAAAACTTTGATAACTTTCTGCAGGCCTGTTTTAAACTAGTTATAGTGTGCTAGTTGTTACGAAAGGTAAAACTTGCTTAGAATCTTTGGGGAAAACATAGTAGTAAGTAAATATACATAGGAACCTGGAGATGGAGTATAAGCAAGTGTTGAGGTCGTTTGGCAAGTCGTTAAGCGATAACTATTTGCTAGTAAAACATCGCAATATTCTGAAAATGAATAACCAATGGAAATAAAAAAGCGAAGTGTAGTCTCATGGATTCCTAATGTATGAATTGACATGCATATAACGAAATTGCAATGAGTTGCATATTTTACATAATTGAATATTAATAATATATTATTATTATTATTAATAGGTCGCGGTTGAGATTTGTCATCGCCGCTTTTCTTCGTTACTTTCATCTTGGTATCTTCATTTTGGTGAGTTTCTCACATCCCTCTTTTCTTACATGTTTTAAAAGTTTTAGGGTGGAAAGCATGATGTGCCGTTTTTATACTCTTACTTTGAAGTAATAAATCTTTGGTGCATAATTGAACTTGAACTTGTTTTGAACGTATGGAACTTGATTTGAACTTGTTGAACTATTGGAAACGTGTTAAACTGAACTTGGCATGTATGTTGTTTTTTATAAGATCATGGAACCCTCCACTACATTAAACTCATTATCCCCACCTCATCGGGATTAAACATAATTACTTATGGATAACGCTATTAGTGAAGATTAGCCCCCATCCTTACGTACCCCACACAGGTGCATAGTACAAAGTGTTTTGTGCCACACTTACAATTAGAACTTGAAGGATTGATGAAACGGTTTAGCCGAATATGTTTAATGTAGTACCAGATTCGCATTAATAACTATAGCATACATATTACTTGATTGTTTTTGGACTCTCAACTATTTTGGTAAACATGACTTTGGTTTGACAAACATGTTTTTGATAGCCCCACTAAGCAACATTTTATCGGAACATATACCTTAATCTAAAACTACATTAGTGTATAAAACTCTTGAGAGCACACCAAACTATTTTTGATAGTTGAACGCAATTTATCATGCTTATCAGGTGAACGTTTCCTAATGGAAGATTAGTCTCCTTGCATTCATTTAATTGTCAAGATGTCCTACAAAATGAAAAGAACAATTCTATTTTGGAATATCCTGTTCGGAAAGAACCACTCTATGATGTTTAATGTACTTTTAAATTGTTTTTCTTAGAATGTTGTATTCGATAACTATTCTTATTAGATCATGTTGATATTTTTATCTATCACCTTATTGATGTTAATAGATAGTGTTACACCATCGCGTTTCCGCTGTAATGGTGTGACCATGCATACAAAGGCCATAACA
The DNA here is from genome assembly GCA_026074375.1 of Tanacetum coccineum. Lineage (NCBI taxonomy): Eukaryota > Viridiplantae > Streptophyta > Magnoliopsida > Asterales > Asteraceae > Tanacetum > Tanacetum coccineum. The sequence continues at coordinate 28,969 of BQNB010034186.1, forward strand.
CGGAATAGACATGCATGCTCGAACAAGTCTTCGTTCGAGTAGACAATAAGGTTAGTTGCTAGGAAAAGGGAAGTAAAATGGGCGTTAAGTAAAATTCACAAAACAAATAGATTAAGCCAAAAAATAAGGTACGGTTGCTAGTAACTTTCCCCTGACCGTTCCATGACAAAGACTTAAACATATAGACAGACGCCTCGATCACAGAAATGACAAAGACAACCAAAGTTGTTCCCATAACGGTCAACTTCCCTTACATCCCGCTCTTTACATACTTTTACATAAGTGGTGATATCGGCCACTTTTTACAAGACTTTACATCCGTTAATTTTTGCGGTAATTATCAACGAATAATCAATCCTTCTAAGTAATTCCTTCGGTATAAACTTCTTTTGAACGGACTATTTTTCTTCCATCTTTCTTTTTTATATATATTTTTACAATACATCATAAACCTTAGTTTGGTTTCACCGTTTTCACTATCATAATTCATCCTGATAATCTTTTCCTTGTAACACTTCTTCTTCGGACATGATTCATAATCGCGAAAGTAGCAAAACTTACGAGCTACATATCTTTCCCATTGCATTGTGTAATTTCCCGACCATTACAGAGATAGAAAAATTTCACTTTGACACAGGAAATACAAGACTTTACACGAAAGCAACTAGCAACATAGAGAAATAGGCTTAATCTACTGTAGGGCTAATGTGCAAAAGTGTAACAAAAACATGATAATATGTGTAAAAAAGAAAGGAATGACTCAACAGGTTGTTCTAGGGGATTTTACTCTAAAAATAAGAGTTATCAAGGGTTACACGGGATTTAACTAACCAGTGTGGTTAGTTATTTTTATGACATGTAGGCTATTTGGTTGAATCCTAGAAATTTATTAGTTGAACAGGTTCTTCCATCTAATCCATAGTACTAATCATGGCGGTCTCGAGTGATATACCAGGCCAAGTTCTAAAGTCCACTACATCACCGACACATTTATAATTTTGTAGAATTTTAGTCGACAATTAGAAACGGAATAAGCTTAATTCTCACAATATGTGTCAAGGGTTATAGTAAGCTAGGTAATGTAACTAGTGATTTTTACAAAAGTCATGCTATTTTTTTTAATTTGGCCTATTTTTAAGCACTTTGCATGTTATTTTGTAAAAAAAAGACAAGTACGTTCTAATTCTCCATCCCCTACTTAAATTATACAACATCCTCGTTGTATAGATAAAACAATTAAATAATAAGGGAAAATAGAATTAGAACGGAAAACTCCCTGATGTTTTGCTCGTGATAATTCTCCATGATGAGTTCTTGAGCAAAAAGTGTGTTGACTAGGGCTTCAGAATGCCCGGATGAGTTCAACACAAGTCTTTTTCAGCATATACCATATCATAGTTCCAGCAAGGTCATGTATAAGAGATTAGAAGACAAGTGCAAATTCTATCTCGCTGTAATGGTACAAGAAAACAATTAAACATACAACTGTACAGGGGTCAATACGCCGTATCCCAAACCCTGGGATACGCCGTATTGTTCCTGTAGAAACAATTAAATTACTGGAAATTAAATAATTAAGTTTTAAAACTGATAACGTCCAGACATACATACGCCGTATCCTAAGGGGTTCGATACGCCGTATGCAATGTCTGGGAAGACAGACTCGTGCAGAAAATTAAAATTCAAACAATTAAATGCGAAAAACAATTAAAATGATCGGGTTGTCTCCCGGGAAGCACTTTTGTTTCAGCTGGTCTTTAAGTTCGACCTTTTTCCAATTTAACCCCATCCTTATAAAACAACTTAGGGTCAAACGGGATGCCAAATGGCACATACTAATTCTTGATTAGGAAAATGAATGACATCCCATTGCTAAGATGATTACAAGTCATGATATTAGCATTTAGATTATTGATAAAAGTTTCAGTTTTAAAAAATTTATTAGATGTATCATGACTTGTTTCCAAAAGCTTATTTGACCATTGTGTATCAACATTTATTACATTAGGTAATGGTATGACAGACATATCCCCCGAAGGTTGCTCAATATCGATTTTATCATTATCATTGTCCGTATCCGATTTTAAATCATCGGGATAAATCATGTTAAAAGGAAATAAATCATTAAAGTATAAAACGTTTTGTTCCTTTTAATCACATTCGGACAATGACATTTCATTATTAAATTCATCGATATGTTGAGGACTTACAATATGTTCAGTTAAGAAATATGACTTAGACGTTAGAGCATCATTGTAAACAATGGCTGGAAATTCATTCTCAAAATCTTTAAAGAAGTCTAAATCATTAGAATAACTGACCTCAGGCTCGGGTGATGGAAACGAACGCATATTTACTTTATCATTTTCTGAATCCGTTTTCAAATTGTCGACAGAAATTATTTTATAGGAAAATGAATTTTTGTCATAAATTACCGTGTAATCTTCGTCGTTGGATTCGTCAAACGATATTCTAAAGTCAATTTCATTGTCGTTAAGAGGACTTACTGTAGGTTCCCAAGAGAGCGCTTCTCTAGATGTATCATCAAGGACTATAGTTGGGAATTCGGATTCGAAATTTGTAAAGCAATCCCCGGCAACGGCGCCAAAAACCTGATGTGCTGTTGTATAGGGTCAATTATTTGATTATCAAGTTTTACATTTATATTTAGCCGACAAACCTAAGTCTTCTTCCTTCTGAGGCAAGGTGTGATCATAAGCATCCAGAATCTTCACATCTTGTGCCTCTCTCTAATCATCACAACTAAAGTTCAACAGTCGCCCTGGGAAAGGGACTGTTTTAGACAATATGCTCCTGTGCTGTGTGCTCGATAGGGCATATAGACCACATCCGATACGACATATCCCAGAAAAATCAGCAGTTGAGATCGATTTGACTTGGTCTCGAGGATTTGTCTCTATAGAGGTGGGTAGGCTTCCACACCATCTTTCTTGCAAGACCTTGATCATCTTTTTGATTTGTATTTCCAAGGTCTTAATCGAAGCTCTTTGGTTTCTTATTGCTGCATCAGTGGAAGCTCGGATCTCTTTGATTATGTTTGAGTTTTCTTCATGCCTTTTAGCTGATTCTGCCATAAATTTGGTCAGTGATTCTTCCAGGCTTGGTCTTCGATCATGGTACGAAGAGTTTCCATTGCTTCATTGGTAGAGTCCTGGCCTTACTGCTCTATATTGTCCTCCAGGTTGATAGGGTGCACCGACTGTGTATAATAAGCTTCTTCTAAAGTTTTTCCTTCTTCTTTTTGTGGAAAATCCTTTGTGTAATGTGGTCTCTTGCATAATTCGCATCCGACCTGAGCAGCGTACACTTTTTTCATTTACTTTCTTTATTTCTCTCCCAATATTGTTGAGTTGGGCTTGGATAGCAGCAAACCCATCAGAAGTTTCAGTACTTATGGTCCTTGATGATGTTCCATTGTGCCATTTCTAAGAGTACTCAGCCATTTTTTAGATGGCTATTTTAGCATCAGCAGCAGTTGTAGGATCCCTTTGCTTAATGGATCTTAACCTTTAGCTTGTAAAAGGTTTGTTGCCTTAGATAAATCTAAAGTAACAATGATGAAACAATGATTAACCACTATTGATTACGCGGAATTTAATCAACAATGTAAAGAAGAACACAATCAAAACACTTTTATATTGAACTTTGAATCTACCTAGGTTACAGATTATAAACTATAATTACTTTTCTATCTTTATGATCTTCTGTAGAACTATATCTACTAACTATGCCTAGGGATCCTTTTATAGACTAACGAAACCCTAATGGGCTTTACAAAACGCGTATAAAGATTATGCATATCCTTTCCTAAGAGTATCTTTATGCATATCTTTCACTCTAACATATTTTATTTGCTAAGGCAGACATAACAATTACACATAAACAATATTAACCTATTTAATACTGCTAGTACTAACTAGATTAAACCTTCTAACTTCTACCAGTACTAACTATTATACTAGCAGAATTAACTATAATACTAACAGAATTAAGTCTGTTATACGAAATTCCTAACAATCCTCCCCTAAACTTGAACTTTACTTGTTAACTTCAAGTTTCTTCAGATGTCTTAGTTTAAGGCGTTTTGAAACGAGTGTATACAAGCATTCTTTAAATCCTTACTCCTCTTTTGAATATTATCTGTTTGATGTTCTTTGAAAAACCAGATCATACTTTGTCTTTTAGTCTTTGTCTTCTCTTCACAGCTACACAGCAACATCCAACTAAGTTGGCTTTATAGTTTTTGGCAAACTACTAGCCATCAACGGATTTGATATGTCTTTACCATGATCCGTTTGCTTTGGACTAGTCAATGCTTCATTGTAGTAACAAGGTGCATTGATAACCTTATAGTTTTTAGCAAACTATTAACTATTAATGGATTTGAAATCTCTTTACCAGTAGCCGTTTGCTCTAGAGTAGCCAATGCTTTAGTGCAATACTATGGACTACCTCAGTAAAACCAACACTTTCATTTGGTTTCTTAAGGAAAGCGACCATGTTATGCTTGTCTGAGTACTTTAGGTTGGCCATATGGACTCGTTGATGAACATAAATCGTAAGAATGTAAATTCTAATCCTGGGTTTGATGCGAGTGAATTACTAAGTGCTGGTAGAGAGAGGGAATTGAGTTTTTATCGATGAATAACAAGGTTTCTTATTGGACCGTGTGTAAAAGAAGTTTCTTTAGAGTAAAGAAAGATATTTTATTGAAGAAAGTGCAGTAATTATCCAAATAGAAAACCTATGTTAGAAGTACGCGCCGTAAAAATCTCTAACGGTAATATTTAAAAGAAGAAAAGTCAATTTTCCCTCACCAGCACCAACGGTCATCTACCAGTATTAAAATTAGTCTACCAGTACTAATATAGTCTACCAGAATTAACATATAGACTACCAGTATTAACGTATAGACTACCAGAATTAACCTTAAGTCCACAGAATTAACAAGTAAGCTACCAGAATTAACTTGTAGACTACCAGAATTAACCTTAAGTCCACAGAATTAACAAGTAAGCTACCAGAATTAACTTGTAGACTACCAGAATTAACTCTAATACTTAGTACTTACAGACCATAGATGAGTTGTATTTGCCAGGACTGCTTCTATCCATCCTCAAATCCATGCTTATCCTGAAAAGTTAGTGCAATAAAGAGAAAAATATACTATGAACTTGAACTAACTATAACCTATCTACCAGCATTAATACCCTAGCAGTATTAATGTAAATTAGTATGTACAAACTTTACAATTTAACCTCCCCTCAAATGTAACTACAGATTTAACATTCCAATGCTGACCACCAAAAAGTTAAACCTGGTAACATCAAATCCTTTGGTGAGAAGGTCTGCAACATTTGAGTCAGTGTGAATCTTAAGAACATCTATCAATCTCTTCTCATAACAATCCCTTATGAAGTGATGTCGAATCTCAATGTGCTTGGTTCTTGAGTGATAGACTAGATTCTTGACAACACAGATGGTGCTCTCATTGTCAATATGGATTTTGGTGTTCATGAAGTTAAAGCCATAATCCATCATTTGGTTTTGTATCCATAGTACTTGCCCACAGCAATGAGCAGCTGCAACATATTCTGCCTCAGTAGTAGAATTTGCCATAATTGTCTGCTTCTTACATTGCCAAGATATGAGTCTTCTACCAAGAAATTGACATCCACCAGTTGTTGATTTCCTATCAAGGCTTGCACCTGCATAATCACTATCTGAGAAAGTTTCTAGTTCAAAAGGGGAATCCCTAGGATACCATAACCCTAGTTTGGTTGATGTTTGAGATATCTAAAGATCCTATTTACAGCATGTAAATAGGAAGCTTTTAGAGTGACTTGAAACCTTGCACAGGCACAGACAGCAAACATGATGTCTAGCCTTGATGTAGTCAAATACATCAGGGAACCAATCATTGATCTGCATTCATGCACATCCACCTCTACACCATCTTCATCTTTAACCAAGGGTTTGTTTGACTCAATAGGAGTAGTAGCTATTTTAATGGAGCAGAAATCAAACTTCTTAAGAATGTCAGCTACATACTTGTCTTGACTAATTAAGATTCTATCAGGTTGTTGCTTCACCTGTAGTCCCAAAAAGAATGTAAGCTCTCCCATGGAGCTCATTTAGAATCTTTTGTGCATAACTTCTTCAAATTCAGTACACATAGACTTCTTAGTAGAGCCAAATATGATGTCATCCACATAGACCTGGACCAACATAATGTCACTCTTATTCTCTTGATTTGTTAATAAAAGACAAGGTTTGTCTAGGAACCTCTTCTAAAACCATTCTCCATCAAGGAAAGAAGAGAATGTCTCATACCAACTCTAGGAGCTTGATGTAACCATAAAGAGCTTTAACCACCTTATAGACCTTGTTTGGATGAGCAGGATCAACAAAGCCTAGAGGTTGATGAACATACACCTCTTCTTCAATTGTGCCATAGAGAAAAGCACTTTTAACATCCATTTGATAGACAAGAAATCCCTTATATGATGCAAAGGCTAAGAACAGCCTGATTGCCTCTATTCTAGCAACAGGTGCAAAAACCTCATCATAAGTCTATTCCTTCTTCTTGTCTATGACTTGAACTACAAGTCCTTGCTTTATTCCTCACAACAATGCTTCTCTCATCTCTCCTGTTTCTAAAAACCTACTTAGTGCCAATTGCCTTCTTTCCAAAAGGCAAATCCACAAGTATCCAAACCTGCTGTAACTTGAACTGGAGCAATTCCTCTTGCATTGCTTTAACCCAGCTTTCATCCTTTAAGGCTTGTGATATAGTCTTGGGTTCTTCTTGAGAGAGAAAACATCAAACAAAACAGTTTGATGAATCCATTTGTGGTTAGTTCTGTTCTATTTTTGTGTGGTGTAACTTACATAAGGCTTGTTGTGCTGAGAACCATTTGAATTTTCCCACTTGTTTGAACTCCTGATGTATGATCTCCCTAGAATTTGTCCATTTGGATATCCTTATGAATCTGAGTGTGGGAAATATGGAAAGGGGGGACTGACAGCAATGGTGTTATCCATGTTGTTGAAATCAGCCACTGCACCCACATCTTCATCATCATCATAAGCTCCATTGAATATTCTATCATTTGGGAGAGTATCATAAGCATCTTCCAAGTTAGGCATATTTGGATCAATGGGTAAATCAGCATTAGGGAGAGTAGATGCATCAATAGGTATTTTGCCTCTAAGATAGACAAATGATGATTTATCAGCATTTGCACCTGTGGAAGTACTAGCAGCACTAACATTGGGTGTGTTAGACCTATTAGTACTAACAGATGATCTACCAGTACTAACAAATAGCCTAACAGTACTAAGTTGGTTAGTACTGGTAGCCTGAGCTACCTTCTTTTGAGATGCAATTCTCCTCTTTTCGTCTTCAAAGGCTTGTCTTGATTCATCATTCATAGCATTAGCAACCACTTCTTGAGTAATCATCATCTCAAGTTCATCTTGCTAGACTTGTTCATCTTCTGGCATCTGATGTTGTTCTTCCTTATCAAAAACATCTTCTGAATCTTGTATACCCTTGTCTGGAGAAGCATTTTCAGAAGGTTGTTTTTGTGCATCCTGAACAACAGCCTTTGCTGGAATTCTTGTCCTATGAGGTTGTAGCGGAAGCAGTATGTATTCCTGAGTGGGTCCTTTATCTTTTCCTGATGAACCTTCAACATAAGAATCTTGTGTACCTCATTTGGGATCACTTCCAAAAGCCACAAAGCCTCCATTTAAATCTTCATAGTCTGAAAGATAAGCTTTGTCGCTTGTCATATGGCTAGAGCAACCACTACCAACTACTACATGATCCTGTAACAAGATCTCTGGATTGCCCTGCACAAAAGGTAAGAGAATTAGTATCTCTTAGGGATCCAAGTCAATACTGACTTGGAAACCCCTTTTGGGTCTACATACTCAAACTTCTTAAGCATGTAAGAGCCATTATATTTGTACACATGATCCTGGTAATTCATCTTTGGCCTCCATACCCATTTATCCTTCTTAAGAACATTTTCCACCTTACCCTTACTAACTACTGCCCTTGTCCCAACAGTAGTCATGTTTTTAACCCCAAAAGTTTTCACATCAGTTTTTAAGTCTTTGGGTCTATTAACTGGTTGGGTGTTGTAAGACCTCTTGATTGGTGAGTTTGAGTCTTTTGGTCTTACAATTTCCAATCTTAGGTGATTTGGTCTAATAACACTATTAGATTGTACTATTTTCGAGGCCAATGGTCTAGCAGTACTAACAGGCCTAACAGGCCTAACTGTACTAATAGACCTAGCAGTACTAATATTTGATCTATCAGTATTAACTAAACATGCTCTGGTTAGTACTGCTGATAGGTTAAAGGTCCTTTTTGGATGAGGATATGTCAAAAATTTTGAAAAGTTTTGGTGATTTACCCTTTTGCCATAATCCCATAGTGGTTTGACTACCCTCTTCCCAGTATTGACCACATTCTTAACCCTAGGTTCAGGAATCTTTTGGTCATAGAAATCACAGTCTTTTATCAAGTGGCCAATGCTTTTGCAAACAAAACAAGCTTTTATTTTTTGTACTTTTTTAAAACCAATCCCTTGTTTTTGTGAAGTTTGACCACTTTTATCAGCTTGACTCCTAACAGCTTGAGTCACTTTAGGCTTAACACAACTAACAGTTTTGTCAGCACACACATCATCCTTATCATCTGAGGTCCAATCCTTAATGATGACTTCATCCCTATTAATCTTTGACTCAGACACAACTGTTTCATTGACAGACTTAGGTTTTACTATAGATGCCTCATTTGTGGTACCTACAGTCTTGTTAGTTTCAGTTGTCTTAGACTCTATGATTTTATTTCTAAAAGCATACTCATCTAGTCCTGCAAATGATATATCAGCTCTTGGGGTTAGTGGGTTCCCTGTAATTGGAGGGGGAACAACATGATACTCACTTGCTTTAATGAACTTATTATTTGCTAGTATGCTCTCTTCATCACTAGACCTTACCTTAAAAATAGTCAAACTGTTCTCACTATCAGTTTTAGATTTATTACTCAAATCATCCTTTTGTGTGCCAAACCCTAATCTATTTTTTATCATGAGCACTCATCTGACTATTTAGTATCTTAGTGAGATTCTTTGATGACCCCTCCCATTTTTTAATCTTGAGTTTCAATTCATCTCTTTCCTTAACAACCTTTTCTAATTCCAGATTTAAGTTGTTAATTTTTATTTCTCTACACTTAAGATCATAATTTTGAAACTCATATCTCTTACCCCAAGCTAATTCATTCTTTTCATGTCCAAGAATTCTAGCTTCTAGTGACTCTAAGACTATTTCATAACCCCTAATTTCTAGTTTGGCTTTCTTGTCCCAACAGTAGTCATGTTATTAACCCAAAAAGTTTTCACATCTGGTTTTAAGTCTTTGGGTCTATAAACTGGTTGGGTGAAGTAAGACCTCTTGATTGGTGAGTTTGAGGCTTTTGGTCTTACAATGTCTAATCTTTGGTGATATGGTCTAATAACACTATTAGATTGTGCTATTTTGAGTGACCAATGACCCCCCCTAGCAGTACTAATAGGCCTAACAGTATAAACAGGCCTAGTAGGCCTAACAGTACTAATAGACCTAGCATTACTAACATTTGATCTATCAATATTAACTAAACCTACTCTGGTTAGTACTGGTGATGGGTTAAAGGTCCTTTTTGCATGAGGGTATTTCAAATTTTTGAAAAGTTTTGGTGATTTATCCTTTTGTCATAATCCCATACTGGTTTAACTACCTTCTCCTCAGTATTGACCACATTCTTAACCTTAGGTTCAGGACTCTTATAGAAATCACAGTCTTTTATCAAATGGTCAGTGCTTTTACAAACAAAACAAGCTTTTATTTTATGTACTTTTTTAAAATCAATCCCTTGTTTTTGTGAAGTTTGACCACTTTTATCAGATTGACTCCTAACAGCTTGAGTCACATTAGGCTAACTAGAAATTAAAAGTTTTGACAGCAAACACATCATCGCATCATTGATGGTCCAATCATCAATGATGACTCATTTCCTATTAATATTTGACTTTGTCATAATTGTTTCATTGCAGGACTTAGGTTTTACTATAGTTGCTTCATTTGTGTTACCTACAGTCTTGTTAGTTTCAGTTGTCTTAGACTCTATGATTTTATTTCTAAAAGCATACTCATCTAGTCCTGCAAATGATATATCAGCTCTTGGGTTAGTAGGTTTCCTGTAATTGGAGGGGAGAACAGCATGATACTCATTTGCTTTAGTGAACCTATTATTTGCTAGTGTGCTCTCTTCATCACTAGACCTTACCTCAAAAACAGTCAAACTGTTCTCACTATCAGTTTCAGATTTATTACTCAAATCATCCATTTGTGTGCCAAACCCTAATCTATTTTTATCATGAGTACTCATCTGACTATTGAGTATCTTAGTGAGATTCTTTGATGACCCTTCCCATTTTCTAATCTTGAGTTTCAATTCATCTCTTTTCCTTAAAAACTTTTCTAGTTCTAGTTTAAGTTGTTAATTTTTATTTCTCTACACTTAAGATCATAGTTTTGAAACTCATATCTCTCACCCCAAGCTAATTCATTCTTTTCATGTCCAAGAATTCTAGCTTCTAGTGACTCTAAGGCTATCTCATAACCCCTAATTTCTAGTTTGGCTTTGTTATGCTTTTCTCTCTCAGTATCATAGTTCTTTTGAAGACATTTAAATGATTCAAGATATTTAGAACATTTTTGTACCTCACTGTCAGAAGAACTTGATGAGCTTGAAGAGGAGATGGCCATCAAAGCATAGTTGACTGGTTCTACTTCAAAATCATTGCTCCAGTCATAGCCTCCTAGACCATCTTGAGCCACCAGTGCCTGAGATGAAGATTCAGTTGTTTGTGCATTGCTCCTGCCATTGTCACCATAAGGTCTTCTTCCTTGACTCCTTCCAGATCTACATTCTCTAGCAAAATGTCCTTTTCTATGACAGTTGTAGCACTCAATCTTTGACTTATCAAGAGAAACAGGTCATTTTTCTTTGAAGTCCATATTTCTTCCTGTCCTCTGAATGAACTTCTTTACTCTGACAGTCAACATAGCCACCTGCCATCGAAGATCCAATTCCTCTAAGTCATCTCCATCCATCTACTGAAAATCCTCATTCTTAAGTTGAGGACTGGTTGTTGGTTATGCAAGGAAGGAGTAAGTTATATCATGAGCACTTGGAGTAGATGGAACTTGATTAATTCCACCAGCTTACTAAAACCCCCCCCAAAACTTCAAAATCATTGCTCCAATCATAGCCTGCTAGACCATCTTGAGCCACCAGTGCCTGAGATGAAGATTCAGTTGTTTGTGCATTGCTCCTGTCACCATAAGGTCTTCTTCCTTGACTCCTTCCAGATCTACATTCTCTAGCAAAATTCCCTCATCAATATCTGGTTTATTTCTCATGATCAGTGCTATTTGACTCCATGAAGGAGGAAGACTTCTTAAAAACTTCTGATTAATGTCTTCCTTTGATACATAGGCTCCATGAATTTCCAGTTGACTTATGAGTTTCTGAAATCTATCATAAGCCTTATCCAAAGTTTCATTAGATGCAGTAACAAAATTTTCAAACTGATGTTTCAGAACATTCTTTTGCATCTTTTTGGATTCCTCATTACCTCCAAATCTAGATTTTATTGCAGCCCACAAAGATTTAGCATCAGGAACATTGTGGAACTTGAGGAGGTACTCATCAGGTATTGCTAAGAGCAAGATGCTCTTAATCCTTTCTTGATTCCTTCTAGCAGCCAATTGTTTTGCAGTCTTAGGAACAGGAGGACTAGATTGTTCTCCTGAAGGTGTAGCCTCATCTTCCAGATCTCCATTGACAATAATATCCCACAGATTATGATCTGTGTGACAAATGTATTGTCTCATCCTCATACTCCAGATATCGTATTCTCCCTTCTTAATGATAGGGATCTTCATAGCAGTGATTGTTGGTGGAGGAGTATCTTGATCAGCCATCTCTTTGATTTGTAGTAGTTCTGATTCAAAAGAAGTTCTTCTTTTTTAGAGTTTCCTCACAAGCTCTGATACTACTTATAGGATCCCTTTGCTTAATGGATCTTAACCTTTAGCATGTAAATGGTTTGTTGCCTTAGATAAGTCTAAAGTAACAATGATGAAACAATGATTAACCACTATTGATTACGCATAATTTAATCAACAATGTAAAGAAGAATATAATCAAAACACTTTTATATTGAACTTTGAATCTGCCTAAGTTACAGATTACAAACTATGATTTGCTATTCGATCTCTATGATCTTTTGTAGAACTATATCTACTGACTATGCCTCTGGTTCCTTTTATAGACTAAGGAAACCCTAATGGGCTTTACAAAACGCGTATAAAGATAATGCATATCTTTTCCTAAGATATCTCATGCATATCTTTAACTCTAACTAATTTCTGCGTAAACAGACTTAACTATTACATAAACAGTATTAACTATTTAATACTGCCAGTACTAACTATGATAAACCTTCTACCAGTACTAACTATTACACTAGCAGAATTAACTACAATACTAACAGAATTAAATCTGTTATACAAAATTCCTAACCCATATTCGACTTTTTCAACCCCACATTTCTAAAGTTCTTCTTTCTTATGTCCTTCATCGTGCCATGCATATGTTGTACCCCCGTGGTATTGTTTACATTTTTCCCATACATCATCTAGAACATATCCTTTCTTCCCTATCCTTAATTCATATTCATTCGATAATTGTTCTACCCCATTGATGAATATTCCCTTATATTCATCAAATCTTCTTGAGTAGGGGTTAGCAAACATCTTAGCGTAGTCAACCTCGATATCAAAGCTATCTAGTACCCCTATTCGTTCAATACTTTTTCCCAATCAAAATTTTCTATGCTAGCATGCCCAATCTTAACTTTCAACCATTCTTTAAAGGAGTAATCACAAGGACGTGGCTTAATTGGTTTTGAATGCAGTGATTATCCTAAATCAGTTTTGGGATGTTTTGTGGGAATGGGTTGATGTTATCCTTAGTAGTTATAGGTATGCTTTGATCAGAAGAGTTTCCTATGTTATAGGTAGTGTAGTTCTTGATGTGCCAATCATCCTATGGAGAATCCTGTAATAATGGTGGCGTTGGATAATGTATGTTATTCGGATGTAATGCCGCTGTTATTGATGGGATCCTGTCATTATCAAACTCATAGTTCTGAGCAATCCATTCATAGTATCTTCAATCCCGAGTTGTATCTTCAATTTTTTGATTTCCATAACGTACATGAAGAAAATCTGCAGATTTCATACAACTCCTATTTACATTACGTCTCTCATGATCTCGAAAACATACCCATTGTTTTAGCATTCCATGTTCACCTTTTCCATAAACAGCTTTGTATCCACTAAAGAAGCTTAGGTCAGGATTGCATGTAGGCCATATTCCACAATCCTCGCCACTACCATTATCATAAAATACTCGAACATGTTTACACACATGCTATCTTGATGTGTCCTTCTTATTGTCTAGTTTATGGTCGGCACACCTTTCACTTGTCTCTTGTATGTTGCTAGGTGAATCAATGGTTTCAATATCACTATTAGTGTGAATTCTAGTGTTTTGCTCAAATTATAAACATTCATATGAAAATAGATCGTCTTTTATTTTGAGTGGGTTAAAGGATTCTTTCTCAATTGCCATGTAAACTTTTTTCAAAGGTGGCGTTAGAGTGGTGGGAGTTTCCGTTTACATCAAACTTGAGCCTATCCTCACCAATCCCAAATGAAATGTCCCTATTGAAAACACCAATTTGAGCATGAATGGTTGCGAGAAAAGGTTTGCCCAGGATTATCATTTCACTAAGGATTCCTGGCATGTCAGTAACAACAAAATGGCATGGGAAAACAAATTTGTCAATCTTAACAAGGACATTCTCCACGGTTCCTAATGGTGCTTGTTGTGTCATATTGGCCATTCCAACTAATGTATCAGTTTTTTTAAGATTAGTTAGTTTTAGGTATTCAAAAACTAAATTGGGCATAATATTCACACTTGTGTAGGGAAGGGAAAAACTTCCAGGCCTCAACTCTTTAGATTGCAATTGGCATTGCAGAGTTCTCGAAGGACGACTATCTTCTTCTACAGTATCAGAGGATGCTTTAAGAACTGTATCAGTTTTGGATGTTTTCATCTGCCTACTCTTGTAAACTGTCTTACATTCTTCTACTAATGACTTAATGATATTAATCAGTGCGTCTTCCTCGTTTTCCCCCCCTTTTGTATGTTCTTCCATCTTAGTGACAAACCACTCATCAACTTCATCATCGATGCTCATTCCTTCATCATGGGGTTCAAGGTTAGGCGCATCAGGTGCATTAGTGTTTTCAATTGTACCTTGATCGCTCATCGCTGATTACAGACATGTAGTTAATTTCTTCATCTAGCTCCGCCTTGTATGATTTGGATAGGTTTGAAACAAGAGAGCAAAGGTGGTAAATCGTAATAAGCGTCGATTTTAGCATCGTCAGTATAATATGGGTAGTCCAAAGTTTTATTCTTCTCAAGGTGAAAAGAGCCAACATCTCAATTATCCTATTTGGTTGGAAAATATGACTGAGAATCTCTCCATGATTTCCTTTTTCATTTTTTCTTCGTATTTCATGTACTTGGCAATTGTCATGTCCTCGATGTCCTTTTCCATTGTTCTTCCACATTCTTCATTAACCATGCCCGGTGCATGGGTTTCATCAATCATCCAGAAGTATTGTTCCAAAGTGAGAGTCCTGATGTCAATTCCTCCCATCATGCCTCATAAAAGAAATATTTAGAAAAGAAATCAAATTATAAATAATAATTTTTTTTTCTAGCTCCTCGACAGCGGCGCCAAAAACTTGATGCGTATTTTCTTTTAAAGAAATAATTTATCAAGTTTTAAATTTATAAAAACTCGTTCACCGATGTCTACACGCACTAACGGGCAAAGAACCCGGTCGTGTGAAATGTAGGATTGGTAAATCCGATGTCGTTATAATTTGAAGTGTCACAGGTTTGAAAATGGTTTTGAATAATTTTGAGAATTAAGACAGAAAGTAAATGCGAAAAACAAAATTGAGAAGAAGACTATAGGGAGAAAAGCGTGCTAACCTAGTTACTTCATTACTAATGTATATGACATGTTTCCTAGTGCAGAGTCTAAGTATCATTTTATTAGTGTTCAAATATTGACAGATCCGAATATACGTTCGAGGTCTAACCTATACTTCCATGGATCCTAATTATTCGAAAGTCTCGATGTTAAGGTATCCTGGTTGTAGCTATTAAGTACCAACCATCCAAAAGACTTGTCTATAATCTAAACAGATTATTAACTCTCTCTGAAAGAGTTCCTGCGCTTCTTTAAGTATTTAGGGTAATTAAGGCGGTGATCAGATCGATTCCTACACTAGGATAGATTCCAACTTATCATAGTACCTTTGTAATCCTAAGTTCAGCGGATTGCTTAATAAAAGGATTAACCTGATCCAAACTACCTTTCAATATTGCCAAAATGCAGGGATCTATGACAAGCTATAAGGATATCTAATAAAATGATAATTAAACAGGAAACATTAATCAATAAATTAGAAATTACATAACTAGGCCCGCACTAGAAGTGCTTAGCCACTCATGGTAATAGAACAGTAAGAAATAATAAAGGGATTCATTGATCGAAATCTCATAATTCTTACAGGATTCATTTATGAATGATTAAATACAAAAGTAAGTAAAGTGATTTCTCCCTTGGACTTCAGATGGATTTCTTTGACCTTTGAGAGCTTGGTTCGCCCCTTGATGCTGTGGTAGAAGGGTCGATGATGAATATGCAGAATGAGGGCTCTATTTATACTTTTCGAACTTGTTACAACATAACCTTTGTATGTGGTTAACCCATAATGATGCTAATGTAGGCTTCCTTATCGTAGGCAAAATTGTTGTTACAGCGTAACTTCAACGCCATGTTATGCCGTAATGCTAACTCGGATGACTCATCATTCCATAACGAGATGTGTTATGGCGTAAACTTTGCAAGTGATTACGGCGTAACCTTGGTGATGACCATTCTTGCCTTAATTATGTTACGGCGTAACCTTTGCGAGGTGGTTACACCGTAAAATGTCTTGAAAAATCCATATTTGCTTGTTTTTGTGTCCTAATCCCATGTTTCTTGCATAAATGCTCGATTTCTTCTTGAAAACCAGAAATACGTGATTAAGTACCATTTTTAGGCATTTATGAGATAATTACACGCATTTTGATAGGGAATTTGATACCAAAAAGTATTAAATATTTGATGTTATCAGGTAGTGTGGCAGGCATTTCGTTATGACATATGGACAGTACCTCGTATAGAGGTTCTCATAACATCACGTGCCAACAATATCAAGCCACGTCTCATTCTTGTCTCCTCTATGTGATGAACCTACGTGGGTTTTTCAAGACCGTTGCATCACAACGACGGGTCTCACACAACCCTATAAGCATCCTTATAAATACACTTGCATTCCATTAGAATGAGTAAGTTCATCTTCTCCATTTTACACACACTATACCCCAGTTCTATGTGAGCGTTACCCCGACTATGTATAAACACTCTTATCTCGAGATTCTTATCAAAAAAGGAAACCGAACATATGACTATTACCAATCTGTCACACCCACCTTAGGCAGAAAACGCGGGGTATGACAGAGAGGATCGTAATAACACATCGATATAAAATAATAAAGAATTCGCTAAATGAAAATCCATACAAAATGTCATGACAACTCCCGTCACAACTAAAGACTTGAAATTGTGATGTCAATACAACGACAAACATAGTCATATAGTCATAAAAACCAACAACTTGGGATAAGTATACAACAATACCAAACAAAATAACAATCCGTAGAACTGTTCTAATGTGCTATATTCAAGGAGGATAACCCATGAGGGTTTCGTCTTAGGTCTCACTAAGGCCGGGTAGGAAACTCTATCCTCCTTAAGCATTACTATAGTTATTACCTGAAAATGAATACTCGAAAACGTCAACATAATGTTGGTGAGCTTGTAGGTTTAAGTAATAGAAGAATTTTGCTGTACATGAAATACAAGTAGGAAAACAATGTTTCTAAATAGCATAATGGTATGTGTGTAATTACACATACCTTTTACCTAATAAAACGGCCCTAAACGACCAAAAACGCACATAAATTATCATAAATATGCTTGTTTTTGTGTTTGTACTGTGCAGGTGACTCGCGCAAACTCACCCCTCTTTTTATGTATCAATAAGTAAATATAAATATAAATACACAACAAGGATCAGAATCCATGAGATCAAGAAAACCGGAAGCAGTATAGAGTGTTCCCGGGTCGTTATGTCCCAACGAGGCTAGAATGGAAAATCGAAAGATGATTGATGATTGATGTTTGAATATGACAAAGATGTGAATATGATTGGATACTAAACCTAATAAGCAATTTAACAAGAAGATAATTAAGGAACATAAGCTAGAACAAGCATAAAAGCTAGAAATAGCAAAAACACTTAAAACTTTTAAAAGCTAAAACCCAAATAAGCTCAACTAATCTTAATACAAATCAAATAAGCTAAACTAACTCTAAATAAGCAAATACAAAAAGCAATTAAGCTAAATTAATCAAGGTAAACACAACAGTACTAACAACAGTACTAACAGTATTAACTACCAGTACTAACTTAGAGTTAGTACTGCTAGGCTTAAGTTAGTACTGTTAGCTTAAGGTTAGTACTGCTAGCCTTAACAAAACACAATTAAACAAGAAATAAGCAAATAAGCTAAAACAGAAGGTTAACTACCCAAAATAAGCACTTAAGCATAAGAATAAGCAACCAGAATAGACTATAATGATAAATAAGCTAGAAAACTAAAACTGATAAACTATTGAGAATACTTTAAAAAGGAAAATAAGCTTAAATAAGCAAACAGTAAAGGAAAATGGTTTAATCTACTCTAAAAAGCTAAGGAAATCTTAAACAAGCTGAAATAATAAGCTGATAAGCTAAAATGAACCACCAGTACTAATAGTTTTAACTACCAGTACTAACTTAGAGTTAGTACTGCTAGTGTGGAGTTAGTACTACTAGTGAAAAATCCCAAAAGAGAACTAGCAGTACTAACTTAAAGTTAGTACTGCTAGTTGAAAGTATCCCTTAAAGTTTTCAAAAATCATTTTTTTTCTTTGTACTTTTTAGCTGTTGATTCTTATTTATTAAAAAAAATAAGATTATCTAAGACAATATAAGACCTCTTGATATGCAAGGTATAGGACTTAAATAAGCTGAATCAATCTAACAGTTTTAACTTATAACTAACAGTTTTATCAAATGAACTAACAGTACTAAGTGAGAAAGTTACACAAATCACTTTTACACTAACAACTCAGCAAGATAAGCACTATAAGCAGTTCTGTAGTAAATAAGGAAAATAAGGAAAAAGAAGTGACTTACAATACCTTGTCTCCAAAACTGGTCAAACAAAAGAATCTTACATGCTCTAGCTTGTATTAAAATTAGCTAGTGAGAGTCCATTAGATCAATACAGAACTGCTTATCTGTCCATAACATAAGCGTTGTGGTTATATTTGAGGTGAATATTTATTGATTTTCTCTTAACTATTATACTTTTTATCTTTACTTAATGAAACAGCTTATAAATAAGCTGGTGGTGGAGAGCTTTTTGAACACAAACATTATGGATTCAAGAAACTTAACCTGTATTGTAAATTGACTCTCTTAAAAACTCAAATTGCATTATAACTTGAACAGTGGTTACAAAGCTGAAAGTAAGTTGTAACATGGACTTAAAAATTAACGTAGGATTAAAAACTATAAAATTAATTAAAATAACTTGCCTCAATGGCATAATAAAAGGTTTTATATATAGCCGAAATCTTCATCTCTTTGGGACTTGCAGCCTGTGCTTATTTTGTGAGAGCAAAAACATGTGTGCTTGTTGTCTGAGGGGATCTCAAGCATAAATCCCAGCATTCCATTCCTTTTTTGCTTCTTTTGAACTATCTCTCAGTCATCGAAATGTTTTTGGTGAATGGTGAGGGATTGCCAACATGGACTTTATTACAGTGGGGGGGGGGGGAAATAGTAGGGTGGATGAAATGATTTTGGCTAGGGTGTCGAGTGGTTTTGCAGGGAAGAAGTATGGGAGGGACATCCAAGTTGGTTAATTGGGTTTATTGTGCCGCGGGAAAAGATGGGCTTTATGGGTTAAGTTGGCAGCTTAGGTCCCCTCAAGTTATATAACTTGAATGCATCTTTGAAACGGGTTTAAAATTTTGACCCCTTGTCTTTTAATTCTGAGTATACAACTTGAGGTTTTTGGCAGTTTTTGTCCTTCAAGTTGTTATTTTCTTCAATGCGGATGACTTAGACGTTGACTTGACTTGGTCTTTCCTTCAGTGCTGGATTGGTTTTGTTTTTGGCTTTCTTTTTTTACTCCTTTTCTTGAATATCCATTTTCCTGCACAAATTACAAAATGCAAACATACAAATACAATGTATTTTTGGTACGTTTTTAGTCTTTTAAGTCCGTTTTAATGGAGAATGGTATGTGTAATTAAGCACATACCAGGTTTCTACGTAAATCTTAAGCCGTTTATGAAGTATGCTTAAAGATAAACGTTAGTCGATAAGATTTCGGATTAGGGATTCCCATATGTAGCTGGGATTGTGAAGCTCTTGTGGATCGAAGGACAAATAGCACGAGAGACTTCAAAAATCCGGGAATCCTGGGAAATTACAGCACAAAACTCAACACATGCAATAGAAAGAAGGAAGGCCCTCCTCACAACAAACTTAAACACTTAATTCATAAATTGCATACTACGTACTACTAATAAATAGGATATAGCATGGGGTTGCTCCCAAGTAAAGCGCTTGTTTAGGGTTACTAAGCTTGACCCAATTCCCTGATTCAGTTGTCTTAGGGTAATGTTTGGAGGTCCGGGATATCATAGCAGGGATATCACCTCCATAAGTAGTGCTTGAGTGAGACGAGGTCATTTTCTTTGAAGTTTTGGCCTGGATGTTTGAGATAATCAACGGTGCCCATACAGAAAAGACTTGAACAATGGTAAATGGTTCCTGACCAACGGGACTTCAACTTGCCGGAGAAAATTTTCAATCTTGAGTTAAAGAGGGTGGGGGGGGAGGACTTGATCCCGCGTTAGAAAAACGCGCGTTTTGATTTGCTGTCATGAATCCTCTTAGTTTTCTCTTTGTAGATCAAAGAATTTTCGTAGGCTTGATCACGCAGTTCACTTAATTCATTGAGTTGAACTTTACGTTGATCACCCGCTGTTTGAAGATCAAAGTTTGCATTTTTAAGGGCCCAGTAAGCTTTGTGCTCTAACTCAATCGGCAGATGACATGCCTTTCATATACAGCTTGACGGCGTACACCCGATGGTTTTTTGTACGCTGTACGGAAGGCCCAGAGAGCGTCATCTAGTTTGTCTGACCAAGAGGCACGGTTTTCGCCCACGGTCCTTTCAAGAATTCTTTTTAAACCGCGATTTGATACTTCAACCTGCCCACTTGTCTGGGGGTGATACGCGGAGAGACGATGAGTGACTCCATATTTAAGCATGACCTTTGCAAATTGGTCATTTGCTAAAATGTATCCACGATCCAATGATGATGTGGCACGGGGGAGTACCAAATATGGCAAAGAGAGATTTAAGAATATTTGCAAAACTACTCGGGCGTCGTGGTGGGGAGCGCCTTTGCTATCTATCCATTTTGACAGATTAGTCGACCGCCACAAGTATTTATTTGTTCCTCTAGAATGGGAAGGGTCCCATTGTGAAGTCGATGCCCCAACGTCAAAGATTTCACAAAAACTTGGATGGAATTTTGAGGCCATTCATCCTTTGTGGAAATTTTTCCTTGTCGTTGGCAACGAAGTCACATTTTTTTAACCAACTGTGTGATATATAAATTGAAGGCCAAAAGAATCCGGCAACAATGACTTTTGTCTGGCGGTGAGATTGGCCACCCACGATGTCCCATGGTGGGTCCTTTGCTGGCAAGCCTTTGAGAAATGTCGAGAGCTTCTTTGCCGTGCACACACCGCCGGATCATTTGATCCGCACAGATTTTGAACAAGAAGGGGTCATCCCAGAAGTAGTGTTTGACATCTTTGAAAAACTTGTTTTTCTGCTGGGATGACATTCCCTTGACAATGAAATTCCCCGCATGGTAGTTTGCGAAATCTGCAAACCATGGGGTATTATCAACACGAAGAGCAACCGATCTAAGAGTTTCGAGGGGAAATGTTTCCGTGATTTCCTTGTTCTCAAATTTATCTTGATGAGGGTTCTCAAGTCTGGAAAGATAATCGGCGGCCAGATTTTCTGCTCCTTTTTTATCTCGGATGATAACATCGAATTCTTGGAGCAAAAGGATCCACCGCATTAGTCTTGGCTTAGCATCCTTTTTAGCGAAGAGATACTTTATAGCAGAATGGTCAGTATACACTATGCTCTTGGACAAAACGAGATATGACCGGAATTTCTCAAAAGCGTACACTACGGCAAGCAATTCTTTTTCGGTCGTAGTGTAGTGTGCTTGAGCTTCGGTCATTGTTTTGCTGGCATAGTGAATTGGTTGGAAATGCTTGTTTTTTCGTTGCCCTAGGACTGCCCCAATTGCAAAGTCGCTTGCATCACACATGAGTTCGAAGGGCAAGTCCCAGTCGGGAGCAATCAAAATTGGAGCCTCGGTCAATTTTCTTTTAAGTGTATTAAAGGATTCGATACACTCTTTTGAGAAGAAAAATGGAGTCTCTTTTTCAAGCAGGTGAGTCATTGGGCGGGCTATTTTTGAGAAGTCTTGTATGAAACGTCGGTAAAAACCAGCATGCCCAAGAAAACTCTGAACACCCTTGATGGTGGTGGGATGAGGTAATTTAGCAATCACATCGACTTTGGCTTTATCAACCTCAATCCCGTTCTTTGAAATCTTGTGGTCGAGGACAAGGCCCTCCTTGACCATGAAATGACTTTTCTCCTAATTTAGATAAAGATTGGTGTCTTCGCACCTTTGAAGCATCTTGTACAAATGAGAGAGGCAATTTTCGAAAGAGTTCCCAAAGACCGAAAAGTCATCCATAAAGATTTCCATCGTCTTTTCGACCATGTCATGAAAGATAGCCAACATACACCTCTGGAATGGCATGCGACGATAGGCGAACATTCTGTAAGGACACGTGAATGTTGTCTTTTCTTGATCTTTAGGATCAATGGGAATTTGAAAGTAACCCGAGAAACCATCGAGAAAATAATAGTAATCGTTTCCCGCTAATCTCTCGAGCGTTTGATCCATAAATGGAAGTAGAAAATGGTCCTTACGGGTGGCTTCGTTTAACTTACAGTAGTCAATGCATACACGCCACCCTGTAACCAATCGAGTCAGGATCAATTCATTTTTATCATTTGCGACAACGGTAAAACCACCCTTTTTCGGTACGCAATGTACGGGACTTACCCAAGGACTATCCGAGATCGGGTAAATTAATCCGGCATCAAGAAGTTTTTCAACCTCCTTTTTGATGACATCGTGGATCTTTGGATTCACCCATTTTTGGTGTTGGACCTCTGGTTTGTAGTCATCTTCCATAAGAATCTTGTGAGTATAAAATTCCGGGTTAATACCCTTTAT